>VZUI01048053.1:0-85158 GCA_013401135.1 Cettia cetti | reverse complement strand
CCCGCGTTGCGGGGCCAGCCCCGCGTTCCCCGCCGCTCCCTGATGCCCTTCCGCGGGTGCCCTGCCCGGCGCACCGTGCGAGGCGCTCGGCCGCGACCGCGGGGCTTCCGCTGGCGGGCAGGGGTCGCGGGGCCGGTGCCTCCTGCCCGGCCGGGGGGCCCTGCCCTGCCGGAGCCGAGCGTGGGGCTGGAGCCCGGCGGGTTCCGGCGCCGTCCCCGTGGACCCTGGGGAGCGCAGGAGGGTTCGTTGTTCCCCGCGCGTTCGGCCGCACCGGGGGGCGGGTTTGGGATGCTCTGTGCCCCGGCAGCGGCACCGCCGACAGGCGGCTGGGCCCCGGCACGGACCTGCGGCGAGAAAAGAGGGAAAAGAGAACGCGAGGGCACAAAATCCATGAGAAAACAGCTGCGTACTGTGGGGGAGAGCGGCTCTGGCTTTGCGTGGAGGGCGCCCCTGGTTGGGGTGTTGCAGGCAGCTGAGTAATGGTGTTAGTGGAGGCCTGGTGCTGCACTTCAGCTGAGGTTCAGCTGGGTTTTCAGTTTCCTGTTCTCCAGCTGGTGCTGGTGATGCAAAACCCAAGCCAATACCTCATGCTCATGCTTTGGTTTGATACATCCTTAGCATCACTTCCCTTACAGCGCTTAAAGTAGCACGGGGCTCTTCAGTCAGAGCTTTGCCTCGCCTCTTGGCTTTTGCCTGTGTGATTGTCCATCTCTGTTTATTTCATAAACAGAGAAGGAAATGGTATGCAAAGAAACTGAACTACTGTGGGAGATTTCCAAGTAATTTTGTAATCAGTAATGAATGTTCAGACTTACAAATACTGGATTTTGCCCCACAGTTCAAGGGCACAGTTGATGGGTATGGGCTCTTAAAAGGGTCTTTCTCCTACAGTTTGAAGCAAGGAATTTGGTGAAGGTTGAAAGCCAACTGGTATAAAAGGCGGGTAAATAGTGGCTTTACCTTCTGGAAGCTCTGCAGTAAAGAAATTACCTATTGAATCCTGTTATAATCTGATTATTGTGTTATAAATTGAATTGACAATTTTGCGGTGCTTGTTAACATTGGTTTCTTGTTGTAATTGTCTTTTCTGTAGTGTGAGTATTGGGCAAATTCTGTCTGGGGGGCAGTTTGTCTTCTGTGCCTGGAGTTACAAATGGAGACTTGGAGGTCAGTGATTCAAATGCTGGAACACAGCTCACCATACTGAAGCACAGCATATGCAAAGAAGGATAATACCTGGATTTTGTAGCGTTTCTCATCCTTAGTGTTTAAAGCACTCCTCAAACATCACTTGTCTGACTGCAGAGATGGGGAAGCTGACAGAGATACAGGGAAAGAAAGCTGTTATTGCAGGTGCCATGCTGGGTAGCCTTGTGGACTGGGAATCAGTGGTCAGGTCTTGTGTGTCTGCAGTCTGTGTGGATCCTCCTGGGCAATCCCGTGTGCAGAGGACAGTGATTCAGAGATCTGCAGATAAATGGAGACCTGAGTCAGTGTGTGTGCAGACGAGCTGACCTCTTGTAAAATACGTGTGGAAAAATGCAATAAAACTGTCCTATTAGTCTTTCATTAGGCCTTTAGTCTTCTGAGGGATGACAGCCTCCGAGGCATACTGTACAGTGAGGTGTCTTGTGCATCCAGACACAAAGTAAACTCAAATAAGTGGATAAAATTGGATATTTATGCCCAGAGGCAATAAGCAAGCACAGCATGCAAATAAACACCAAGCAAATCAGTAGGTGTCCTGCTGGCAGCTGTGCTGTCATTGGGCAAGGAGAACATCCTGATCTGGATGGAAGAAGCAGGGAGGAATTCAGATTCTTGCCTGCCATGTGTATATTCATTCCAACCAGCTCTTGCTGCCCCTGCCAGCAGCTTGGAGGTTTCCAGGTGGTTCCCCTTGCCCTGTCTGTGTGGTGTGGTGCTTAACAGCCAAGTTTGAGAGCAATTTATCCAATGCCTTGTGTCCCTACAGACACGTTGGGCAGCAGCCCAGCTGTAGCTGCCTGTGTGTGCAGGTGCAGCTGCACAGCACCATTCCTGCTCTGGGAGTGCAGAGTCTTCCTCTGGGTTTGTGCTCTGAGTGTTGGGCCTGAATAAAAACAGCTCAGGTGATGCCATGATGTACCTCTGCCACTGCTTAGCCTCATCAATTCAGGGATTATTAGAGTTCACAGCTGCCCTGTGGCCAATTGGATCTGTTTCTTGGCTTCTGAGCTTTGTTTCGTGAATTCTAGGATTGAGAGTCCATTCCAGAAACACTGTTAATTTTTTTTGTCTATTTCAATTACAAATTAAATTCCCCTCCTTTCTTGCCCAAATGAAAACAGCTTGTGGAAGTGTCTCAGAAAGGAAGGCTGTTGAGTGGCAGTATTTGTATGTGCTATAGGAACAGGGTAGCACTCACTGTTGTGTCTCTGTTGTAAAAACACAACCCAGTTGTATCTTTAAATCTTCCTGGATTGGCTGTATGCCAGAAACTTTAAATCAAATGGGGACTCTATGAACTTGGGCAAATCTCCTTTGCTCTTGGCTTGGCCTTTGTCAGAAGGAGAAAGGAATAGATCTTGAGTAATTCTCAGATTTCATGTAAGACCTTTCTCATCTTTATTGTTTTCAAATAAGTTTTTATTCCTCTTTGTATGTTGCACCTTGTCAATCTGTGTGCATGCCTTTTGTTCAAGCAGGCTTTTCCAGTAGTGCCTGTTCTTCTTTTGCAGTTGTTTTTAAGCTTTTAAGAGTTTTTCAGACATAGTGATAAGTGAATCAAATAGTGAGGTGTCTTAACCCATTTGAAAGAATAGTAGCATAAAAGAACTGGGTTCCATCAGAAGGAAAGGAGCTGGTGCTGATGTGTAGGGAGCTGTAAAAGTACAGGTAAGTAACACAAAAATAACACATCAGGAGCAGTGAAGCCTAAAGACCAAGAATCCACCACAGAGATAATTATCACAGTGGGCTCATTGTCTGTGGAAGGATGGATATGCTTTAAAAGTTATGTAACAGATTTATCTTTCCAGAGGCTGAAAACAGCCTATTCTTTTTACAGATGGATCTGCTTTCAAATTTCTCTTCTTTATGTACAGAAGAGGTTGCCTTGGGGGTCAGAGCTGCTACCAACTAAAAGTAGATAATTCTTCCAGCCACTGTTCTGTGGTTTGAAAACCACCTCTGTCTCCTCTTGGTTTTCTGAATGTTGTGATCTGTTTTATCAGATCATGGTTCTGTTGCTTGAAATGACAGCTATGGTCCAGGAAAACAGAGAAAGTGATATTTTCTTAGCCATATGGTGTTTGTGCAAAAATAACAGTATTCTGGGGGTTTTCCAAAGCATGCAAAGTGTCTAAAACAGAAAATATTGTTGTAAACTATTTCTGTGGCTTTCAGGCTGTCTTCGGATCTGTGGGAGTAAGGTTCTGTACTGTATCCTTTTATTAGGTTGCTTGTCTTTCCTTTCACAAAATATTTTACTCTTAATTTTCCATATTTAGCCACTGCTAGAAATTCAACAGAAGAATGAGGTAGAACCTTGCTCTTGTGTTGCAGCTCTTGGCTGTGTGGGAGAAGCTTGTTTCTCTTGCTGTCCAGTAGAGATACATCTACTTGCAGCAGGGAGCATATTTTCAGAGGGTATGATTTTCTTTTCAAAAAGAAATCCCACTTTTTGCAGCATGAAGTTTAGGTTCTCTTTTCTTAGTTTTTGCATTTGGAGTATTTTGAATTTTGTGTGTGACAGCTTCTGCGGCCATAAATTCTGTTGTGGAAATGGGTGCATGTCCTAGCAAGGCTGGACAGTGATGGAGTTATTTTATGGCAGCAGCAAGGAGCTGATCTCATTGAGTGCCTTTGAGGAGGGTGAGGGTTGGGCCCCTGCAGTGTCCAGGACACAGGTCTGCCCTAGTGATGAATTCAACTTTTATAAAATGGTAAAGCTGTGCTGTCCTGTTTGATGTGAGAAAGCAACAAAGTCGCTCAACTAAAAGTACTGCCTTTAGTAAGTGAATGCTGCCAGGCTAAAGAAATGTGAAGTTGGTTTTTCACGCTTAATTCCCCTTTGTAATGTCTTCTGCCATTATTTCAGTGAACCTCTCTCGTTTTTTATGCAGGAGGTAAAGTATTTGTGTAGTGAGTGCTTATATTTTCTCAAACTCCTCGGCTCTGGCTGAAAGGCAGTGTACTAAAGAACTTCTGTGGCAAGGTGCAAGGCACTTTGAAGGCAATAAAGCTTCAGACTTGCTGACTTTCCCTTTTAGATTTTGGGATTTTCCTGAAGTGCAACTTGGCATTGGCAGGGAGTGTTTACCTTCTTGTGACTCTTGGGAAACTTGGCAGTTTAAATACTAACATCTAGTTCTGCTGCTGTTTCTGGGGCATGTTCTGCAGCTTGCTAAAGAATTCATGTAAAAAGTCAGCATGTCTCAAATACACTCCAGGTGACAGGACGAAGTGCCAAATTTACTGGTTTAGCTGTGTAGCTGTAATTCTGAGAGTAGAAAAACTATCTCCAGCTTTCCCTTATCTCAAACACTTTAAAATATTCCTTATTCCAGCAGGAATTTTGCTTGCTGTCTCCAAACAAAGTTCAGTTTTAATTTTACAAATGGAAAATACATTGCTTAGCAGCTGTTGTGCCCATATATAATTCTGTTTTACTTAGGAATTTTTAGCAATGGCCTCAAAATCCCTGAAGTTTGAAACCTGGTGAGTTCAAGTACCTTGAAAATTGGCTGGATAACAGCAAAGAAATTGGGCAATCCTTACCTGGCACCTGCTGGAATACACTAATCCAGTTTAACCCTGGCCTGCTTGGGTTGTGGCAAGGTGCCTTTTCCAAGGTGTGGGCAGCTGGTGGAACCCCTAAGAGGTGGCTGTTGTGGGATGCATCCCTGAGATATCCTCCCAGGCAGAAAGCTGTTCTTTGCCTCAGGAGGGGCTGCTGCTGTGGGACAAACCTGGGCGTGCTTCCTTTGGTTTGTAGGGCATTGGTGTTCGGTGCTGACTCCCTTAGGGTGCCTGTGCTGGGTCAGTGCAGAGCTTGGGGTTCAGGTTCCCGTGTCAGAGTCTGCTCTCTGTTCCCCACAGACCGTGGCACTCTCCCAGCTGTCTGGGCCGTGCTTGGGAGCATGGATGATCCTGGAATCGGGATCAGAGCTTCTCTCATGCATTTCCTGTCATCTCCTCTGCTATCTGCATGTCACAAGCACCAGATTTCCTCTCCTGGAGCCTTTCAGCCTGCCTGCAGTGTCGGTGGGATGTGATCTCCACTTCCACTGCTTTCCCACACAACTTTCCAGCCCTTGTGTTTATGGTGTCTCAGATCTGTTTTAAGAGCTCTTAGACCTACCTGTCATCTCTAAAAACAGATGCTTCTGCCTAGAAGACCATTATAGCTCTGCAGGAGGCAGGGCAGAACATCCACTGTCCTGCTGGGTGAAGGAGCTGCTCCTGTGGAAAGGGCAGGGGGACAGAGTGAACTGAGGGAAGCAGCAGAGGGGGAGATGCTGCCCTGCCCGTGGTGTGGTGACAGCTCAGCCTGGAGTACACAGCCTTCCTGTGGATGGAATGTTAGTGTTACCCAAGAGTATGGACTGCCAGCACGAGGTTTTCTTTCTAGTTGTTTGTTGGGGTATTGGGTTTTATTCAGAGCTTTTTTTTTTTCCCTCGTAACCTGGGTTTCATCACTGGTTTCTCACAGAACAGAACAGTGGGTGTTGGGAAAGCACATAAATTAGTGATGATGTTTTTGTGGTGTCCTATTTTTGATGTTTGGCTCAATTTTAAAGCATCCAGGCTCCATCAGTAAGTGTTACACAGGGCAGCAAGTTCCCCAAATTGCTCCCAATTTCTTCCCTGGTGCTGGCTGATTTCGTGCTGGCTTTGTTGCCTGTACTCTCGATATGAAACCACCCCTTCCTCTTTCTTCCCAGCAAATGAACAACCCTACAGATTTATTTTTTTTTTTTCCTACAAATGATACCACCTCTTTCCCTTCCAGACCTTTTCCTTTCTGAATGAGGTAGTGCAGGAATACAGGCTTCAGAAGCCACTGAGGAAAACAGGAAAAGAAGATTACTTTGCAGGGAAAGGAAAGAATAATATCCCTCATTTGTATTTGTAACTCATCAAGCTCAATTTTGATTAAAGACTTTGAACATCACCACAGCATGCCAATTTTGGCTTCCTTTTTTAGTGAAAGATGAAGTGTGCGGAAGTTCTTGGCAGCATCTCTTGACAACAAACACAACTGAAATCAACTCATATCTTTTAACTGGTCTGGCAATACTACAGAAATGTGCATAAGTAACATAAATATAATGAAAATTAAGTATTTATAATAAGCTGGGTGTAACCTAATAGCAGTAATAATTTCTGTTTGTGTTATGTTTCCTCCCAATTTGTCTGTCAGGTTCCTTCTCAAATAATGGGAACCAGCCATCTTGTTCTTCTCTGTAAAGTCTCTTCCACATCTGTCATGAATGCACATTTTTTGCAAGGTTCTTGCTTCATATTGATGTTGTGATATTCACAAAAAAAAAAAATAGGACACTGGGAGCAGGATGGAGGAAGTAAGTTTGTATTGAAGCATTTTAACCTGGCTTTTACCTGGCCTTTAGCTCTCACTGTATATATCTGATTGCCTCGGTGGGAATTAAAGAACATGGCAGGTAAAAAAAGCTGTTAGAAACCAAACCAATCTGCTCTGGACAGATTTCAGGCATAAGATGCTTTATGGCAACAGGCCAGAAGGTAATCCTGCCACAGGGTGCTGTGGCCAGGCTGCAAGCCATGGCTTCTCCATCCTTAACAGCTTCATCACTTCAGGCAAAGCTGAGCACTCACACTGATGGGCCCCTGTGGCAGATTTACCTGTGTGGACCATGCTGCAGGTGTGAGGGATGGGATTTACCTGTATGGACCATGCTGCAGGTGTGAGGGATGGGATTTACCTGTGTGGACTGAGCTGCAGGTGTGAGGGATGGGATTTACCTGTGTGGACTGAGCTGCAGGTGTGAGGGATGGGATTTACCTGTATGGGCCATGCTGCAGGTGTGAGGGATGGGATTTACCTGTATGGACCATGCTGCAGGTGTGAGGGATGGGATTTACCTGTGTGGACTGAGCTGCAGGTGTGAGGGATGGGATTTACCTGTGTGGACTGAGCTGCAGGTGTGAGGGATGGGATTTACCTGTATGGGCCATGCTGCAGGTGTGAGGGATGGGATTTACCTGTATGGACCATGCTGCAGGTGTGAGGGATGGGATTTACCTGTGTGGACTGAGCTGCCATTCACTGCCATGTTCTCCCCCCTCAGCTCCAGTATAAAGCAAGCCTTGTTTTTTGCTCCACAGCTATTGCTGCAATGCAGCTTCCTGGAGAGAGAAATAGGATTACACAATCAGAGTGTGCTGGTGGAGGTAGGAAAGCAGAGGATGAGCTGGGCTTGGATGAACACCACATTCCTTGTTTGCAGGGTGGTTTTACCAGGTAATGGATCTACAGGGGAGCAAATCTTTGTTTGTTCTGTGGCTTGGGCACTGGGTATTGGAAGGGGCTGCTGGAATGATGCTTCTGCCTGGGCTGTTGTGAAAAGCAGCCGAAGCACAGCATAGGAAGAGCTGGTTAGTGTTACACAGGGAGGGAGAAGAGGCAAGTGGAGACAATGACAGGCAGGGCTGGGGGCTGCACTCCTGTTACAGGGCCTTGGGCTGGGAAGGATTGCAGTGCGATCTGTGCATTGCAGTAACTGCCACTGACAAATCCTGTGCTTTTCTTCTTTCAGTAATGAAATTCAAATGCCATTTCCTTTTAGCAGTAACAGGAGACTGCTTGCCTAATTTCTCATCAGTAATTTATTTTTTCCTTTGGCCAAAAGGTGATTGGAAAACACCTCTTATTTCTGATGTGAGCTGTAGGATTACTGCTGTTCATTTATTCATAAAATTGGACCACTACCTGATTGTGTATCAATTTAAAGTTCATTGTTTTGCTTCTCTTTAGATTTTGGTGTAGTGGGACTTGATTCAATCAAAATGGTAGTACTGACTATGGCCATGATTTCCATGGGTAGGTGATGTTTAGACCGGGAGTCAACCGTGGTGGCACCTCAGGGTGGGCTTCTTGTTCCTCACACTGCTTGGTTGTTTCTTTTCACTGGTTTGTTCTGAGCTGAACTTGTGACTCCCCTGGACACCATGAAAAGTTTGGTGATTTTTCTTCCCAAATGAGGAATCACTGGTGTGGATGGGGGACTGAGTGATGGGAGCAGGTGGCAGTTAAGCTAGCTCAAAGTGGGGTTCTTCAGGAAAGAAGCTCAGAAGTTGCTACTACCCTGCCAACCCAAAGCTGATTGTATCATTTTGGGATGCAACACTTGCATAAAGTATCTTTTTTTCCCCAGAAAATTTGAAGAGAAAATGAGTTTCCAGAGTGATGTGATGTGATAAATGATAGGAAATGGCTCACAGCTTCACTTTTATTGTTCCAAACTGAAAAGAGAGGAGAAAGGAACTGTTTGTTATAGCTGGTCAAAATCCACATGCAGCCTTGCATAACTGATTCTCTGCTCTGGCTGGTGAGCAAGATTAACAGGCTTGCAGCCACATTCCTCTCATCTCTTGCAAAACTCCAACCTCTGAATATCTTTTATTTATTGTCACTAGTTAACAGCAAAGAGGGAAAAGGGGCAGCTTAAGATGATACTGACACTAACCAAGCATGTGATGTATCTTCTGTGAAGAATTACTTGATTAATGATAAATCCTGCAATTGCATCCATTTGATGAAACCCTGATTTCATGAAGGAGAAGGGAAATCTGTTGTTCATTTCCTGAGCTTCTGTGGCAGTGACCTTTTGAGAGAGGTTAAGAACCAGTAAGGGCAGCACTCTGAAGGGAACCACTTGCTGTCCCATTGTGCTAATGCTGCTTACTTTTATGAGCTACCCTTAGGAAGATAAACATCTCCTACAAAAGGTTTTTGTTAAATAAATAAACAAGCTGTTAAACCTAACTACTAGCTCATTATTCCATATTGATTGTACTCATCCTGGGGTAGTTATTCTGGGTTTGTTTTCCCTCTGATTAAGCAGCTTCTCTTAACATTGCAATTATACAAGGCATCCTTCATCAGTTTCTTGATTCCAGGTCCCTCTTCTCTTACCCCAGCAAGTAAGCTGGACTTGTATTAGAACTTCTATAAAGATTTGTCCAGATCTTTATGGAAGTTTTCCCAAAACCGGTCAACACTTTTTAACTTCCTAAATGTGGTGCATAAAATCTCCACTTGGATGTGCCAGACTGAAAAGCAGAGCCCAGTTCCTTGTGGGTGTCAGTTTTACCATGAGAGTTGAGGGTGCAGTAGATATGCACCTCCATGAGCCTTCACCAGTGAGTTTAGCCATTAGCACACTTAGTAAGGTCCAATTTATCTCCTCAAATTTGTACCCAGGTATTTAGTGCCTGTGTGATAATGCAGCAGATTCATTAGTTTGGTTTAACAGGCAATGTGTAAGGAGTAAATAAGCAGAGTTCATGCAGCAGCCTTGTGGATTTTTCCCTAGTGGGTAACTGTCAGGTTTTGATCACAAGAGAGTCTTCCAGTTCCCAGTTTTTCTACCTTCCTTTAACTCAGCAGAGTTCTTTGGCTCATTCCCAACTCTAGTTTTGTGAATGGGCCCAGTGAAGTAAAAGGGACCACTCAAGAAACACATATCTTGCTGAATCAGATTGGCACTAGTTTCTTTCTCCATCTGGAGCCCAAAAATAATGTTCTAAACATACTAGGGAGTTTAGTAAAAGAGTCTTTTTAACACTGTGCATATCTGTGTTTCCTGAACTGTTTTGAAAACTCCTCAACTGCTATTAAAGGAAAAGAAAAATTCCTTTTTAGCTATTGCCTGAATAAACAGGAAATAATAGGACTTTTGAATAGTAGAATTTCATAGTAATTGTACTTAATTCCTATATCCCTTTCCTTGGGAATGTGAAGTTCTAATGTTTAATGAGAATTAAAGCAGTTGACATCTGCAGAACAGAGGGGGGTGATCCTGGGTCGGTGTGAGTTACAGCAGTTACTGATTAGTGAGTAGTTCAGGTGTGCCCTGCACACGTGCAACCTCTGACTTTTTCAAGCTCATCATCTGTCTACCAAATGAAATCCCTGCAGTCAGTGGTATTGATTGTGCTGAATTCCACTCTGTTCATGAGCCTTTTGACTTCTTTGATAAAAGAAAAACTGCTTCTGAACACAGATTGTAAAGTTATTGGATGTGCTAGGGTAGGAAGCAGCCTTCTGGCAGGCTACAGGCTGGAAAGCTGCAGTGTGCTGGCTTTCTCACAAAGCTAAGCAATCCCAGTTGTCCTTTTTATTTTGTTTTGCCCTTCATGGTAATCCTCTTTGGCCAAATAAGATCTTTATCCTACTGTCTGCAAATTGTTTGCACAGATTTTTGTAATTAGCTTGGGGTCAACATTTATATAGTCTTACTTTTTTTCCTTCCAACTTCATTGAAATACTTTGTATTATATTTTAAGGTGAATCTAATGATTACTGTTCACAGTACCTAAAAGTTAAGACACTCCAGCTTGTGCTATCTTCCTTCTCCAAATACAAGCCCTTAAGAGAGGTGTTGATTTCCCTCTTCATGCAGGTTTGGAGTCCTGAGACGCTGCTGTTGAGCCTTGTGGTACCTCTGTTTTTTGGAGGACTAAGACTTGGTGCTGAGTATCCTGCTTGCTTTGCTCTTTGCTTTGTGGTTCTGATGTGTTCTGTTCCATTTCTTGCAGATATGTATGACACAGGATTTTGACATCTTGTGTCTACCCAGGAGCTGCTGTTTCTGAATACTGAATTCTTCTCAAGTATTGTAGCTGTGGTTTTTTTAAATGTTTTTTCT
The DNA here is from genome assembly GCA_013401135.1 of Cettia cetti. Lineage (NCBI taxonomy): Eukaryota > Metazoa > Chordata > Aves > Passeriformes > Sylviidae > Cettia > Cettia cetti. Next base: position 74,263 of record VZUI01048053.1, on the reverse strand, counting down.
TAACAAAGTGTAGCAGATGCTTTCTAGGGTGTGAAGCATGGGTTAAGGAGGGCTGTAGAGCTGCTGCTGTAATTTGCCATCATTTGCAGTGAAATGCACTGGTAACACAGTAAACCTTCCAGTATTTTCCGTAAAAACAAAATACTTTTGATACTAACCATGTTCTTTTACTTGGTGTTGTGGACCAGCCTGGCCAGAATCTGATCCCCATTTTGCCTTGTATCATCATCATGTATTTCACAAGGATGTTTGTAGCATTGATACAGAGAAATATGCTAACAGTTGGTTCTACTGAAGCTGGAGATTACTTTTTAACAGTGAAGGATTGTGTAATGAGTGAGTCTTCCCTTGACAACTGCAAATCCGAGCAGAACGTGAACTTTTAGTGCAGGTGGTTGGCCACATACTTTCCAATGACAGACTATTCAAATAGATTTCATTACCACTGTTCTCTTGATTAAATCAAATGCAAGTCCATGGGGTTTTTGTTACAGCTCCCACTTTTGTGAACTGCACGTTTTTAATACATCTTAGAAGTCCCACATCAGGGATTTGAAGCAACCATAACTACTAAAAATTTATCTAAGTTTTTTGCCCTGCAACAGGACTTAAATAGTCATTGTCATCCTATTTGTGCATCCGGCCTGCCAGGCAGGGTAATTGTAGGTATGGAGGGATGAAAGCAGCCATACAGAACAGCAAGGATTTAGGCTCTACCCAGAAAGTGGCAGTTTGGTGTTAAGCCATTTGATGCAAGGGTTAGAGCCAAAGAAATCCACTACACATAAAAATCTAGAGCAGAATTGTTGTGTCTGTGCAGGATGGGTTTCCAAGCAGCTGGACACGGCATGACTCAGCACGATGGGGCACAGTGCTGACTGGAGGCTCTAGGGGATGTTGCTGGATAACTTGTTAGCACTTTGCAGCACAAAGTACTTTTCATCCAGCATCATCTTGTTTAATGAGTTTAGCCTCACATCATTCAAGGCAACACAGTAGAAGCACAAGAGCCTCAGTCTTCCTTAGGAGCTGTAATCCTGATTATTACTACTCTGAATAAGGGTAGTAATAAATCACTGCCACAGTGAATTGCTCTTGGTTTCAGTGTTTTGAACATGGTGTGTCTAAGCACCTATAGCTTTTCTCAGTCCTTTCCCCTCTGCTTTGTGATATGCACCTGCATTAAGCATCTGTCTGAATAGGATTGTGGCACTTTCTGTGGTAGATTATTTGGCTAACAGGTTCAGTTTAGAGCCACCAGTGTGCTCAAATGTAACCAGTACAGGCCTGTTTAAATGTGTTGCTTACGGTATGTGTGTGTAATTAATAACTGATTTTAAATTATGAAGAATGTAAAGGATGAGGTTCAGTTCTAATTTTAGATCAAATCAACTGCTTGTTATGGGATCTGTCTTACAAATAACTGCAATCTGGGCTCCTTTCTTGGGTATTGCTCACAGTACTCACATGAGGTCCTGTGCTACAGTCTCCAGCAAAGGAGAGAGGAACTAGAACAGGATTAACCACATTGGATTCTCTTCCTTGTTGGTGTTAGTGGCATTTTGATTGGCAGTTTGACTGGATGCTTATCAATTGTCCATTTTGTTTAGAAAAGCTCTGGAAAACAACATGGAGACTTTAAAACTTGTGCTCCTGGAAAGGGTGTAAATGGGTTGTGTGGATTCTGGTGTGGTATCTGTTGGTGTGTAAATATCCTGGGCCAGGCAGTGTTACAAGAGACCCTGCAGAGTATGTCTGCTCTGCCCGGACGATTTTGTCCCTCATGGTTCCTGTGCTGGCACAGTGGCCATCGCACCACCCACCCCAACCAAACCAGTGCTGCTGTGGCTGCTCTGAGCGAGGGGGAGAGGGGAGTGACATGCTGCAGGAGCAGCACACACTGGAGCCACTCAGTTGCCAGGGACATTATCTGCTTCCTGCAAGCATTGCATCTTCCATCTTTGTCCCTTGCTGCTGCTATCTGTCCTTGCCTCTGCCTGCCTCAGGCCCTTCCTTGTGCCCCACTCTGCTGCTGCTGAACCAGCAGCACGAGTCTGGGGCTCACTCTGGCTGCTCCCTCATCTCCCCCCTTGCAGACGGGGTGCAACGTTCGGTCTGAACGCAGTGCTGAGTGTTGCATGCCACAGCGGGAGCCTACAGAGCCTCAGGCAGGACCCCCAGCTCGGATGTCGTGCCCGGCGCCCTGCTGCTGCACTGCAGCCCTGCCTCTTGGGGGGCACGGGCTCCCCCTCCTCTGCTCGAGCCCTTTTAATGCCCTGATTACTGAAGTGGGTAAGTCACCGCCTCGCTTGTAATAATTACAGATTTCCGCTGTGATTTTTCACTCGTCGGTTGCCACAGCAACCGTGCAGTGGCTCGGCCGAAATGCTGTCACAGGGATTTAAATCTGAAGCGGCTCAGCCTCAGCCTCTCTGTGTTCTGGCGCATCTTCCCCCTTGCCCCCCAGCACCATGGCAACCTGCCGATGGTAGCCCAGCCTCGGCCATGGCACCCCGTGCTGCTTTTCCCTGCATCCCTGTGCCTGCAGGGATGCTGCTGGTGTTTTGTGGGTGTCCACATCCCCCCCATTCCCTTCAGGAACGGTGCGCAGCGGGAGGTGCCGCTGGGATGCGTGCTGGCTGCCTGCGCACCACCTGAAGGGAATGAACCAAACCAAGGTGATTTTGTGACAGTCGTGTGCCTGGGGATATCACCCGCATGATATTTGCAAACCAGAGTAAAAATAAGGGGTTTAGGGACAAAACCTGTTCTTCAACTTCCACAATTGTTGGAAACCAAGGAGCCATTTCAAACCTTAACGCGGTCTGGCTCAGCGTCTCAGAATTTGTTTTCAGAGAGCTGCCGAGGAGGCTTTCGGATGAACTCGGACACCCGCATTCCAGAGGCAGATCCTCTCAGGTTTGAGGCGAGTCGGGTGTTCCTCTCTGCTGGCTTTGGCTGAGCACAGGCTGTAGCTGCCAGGAGCCGGTTCCATTAACCTTCGTTAACTGGGGCATCCCCCCCAGCTGAGCTGCGGGGCTGCAGCTCAGGGCTCCCTCTGGGTGATGCCTGTCCCCGCTGCGCGGCTGCTGGAAGGAGCTGGCAGCAATGGCATTCCTCACCAGCGCAACCAGCAGCAGCCTGCGCTGAAGGAAAGCGGGCAGTGAAGCACGGAGCAGCACTTCCAAGCCAGGAGCTGGCTGTGGGGAGCTGGGGAGCAGCACTTCCAAGCCAGGAGCTGGCTGTGGGGAGCTGGGGAGCAGCACTTCCAAGCCAGGAGCTGGAGTTTGCATCCAAGTCCTGTAAGTGCCTGTGCCGTGTGCCCGCGGGCGGTGGGGTGGGCACAGAGTCCGGCCACGCTCTGTGCCCGGAGGGGAACGTGGCAGTTTGTGCTTGAGCAGGTCTGTGTGTTGTTATATGCCATGGATTTGCAGGGGCAGCTGCTCCTGGTTTTTTTTCTGGACCCCTTCTACAAATCTCCTGCCTGCCTCTGCTTTTCCATGGCCTCAGCTGGAATGGGGGTCACCTTGAGAAACCAGAGCTCTCGCCCCGGCTTAAGATGTTTCCCTTGGTTTGGTGCAGGCTGTTTCCAAATGAGCTATTTTATGCCTTATGACACAGGGAAATAAATTGTGCTTTTATTTTACGCTATTTACCTCTTTTCCTGATCTCTGAGGAGGCAGCAGTAAGATGCTAGGAATAAAATCTTACAAGGAATATAACTGAATTTCCTTAGAAATACCACTTGAGGGTATTTTGCAATACTTTCATTTTTTCAAAATTACAAAATTCTTGTGGTGCAACTAATCTGAAAAGCATGGCTGTGCCATAATTTGTTTAATCCATTGTGAGCTGGGCTGTTTTGGTCTGGGAAATGTGTGGAAATAAACAGGCATGGTTTGGATATGTTGCTGCCATCTGCATTTAAAAGAATGGATTTAAAATATGCTTGAGGAGATGTTTTTATATGTACCTCACAAATAAAGTTCACTGAAATATCAACGTGCAGTTTTTTTCAGGGGGAACTACTAAGAAATTCCTAAAAAAATTAGAATTTTTTAGCTAATGTAAGTTTAGTGGTGCTTGTTTTTTATCAGCATTTATGTACCATTATGTCATTTATGTAGGTATTGTTGGCTTTGCATCTGGAACTTGTCTGATTTCTAGCAGATGCTTTTTCAATTCCATTTTCTCTTTTCCTCAGACAATGTACTTCTTTCACAGGGAAGGTATGGGCACATCTCATCCCACTTAGCTGTGCCAATAGTTCTTGGATCAAAAAGGAGCTGCTCAGAAGTTTAGTGGGTCATCTGGATCCTAGTGTGCCATAATCACAACATTTCTACCCGTTCTTATTCATTGGTTCAGGGACCAGGAGTCTTTCCTTGGCCCAATATTTTTTGGAGAGAGGGTAAACAGAGGCAAGGGCAGAAAGATTTTATTTTAAGAAAAAGGAAAATCATATATTCATATCCAGCCACCAAACCCTGCTTAGAGGGCACCTGAGGAGGAGAACCTGGATGCATGAGTGTAATGAGACTTTAGACTGTAAATGAGTTTTAAAACTTGATGGAAGTTTTAAGATGAGCCTGTTCTGGCTTCACTGCTGGTTCAGCCCTGACCTGAGTACAGGTGTCATGAAGCAGGTAGGAATTATTGTGTCCTGATGGATACTGACAGTACTTCCAAGGTGTAGGTGTGAGGTTTTCATCTTGTGTAGTGCAGCTTGGTTTGTGCTTTTGCTGCAGTGCTCACAGCAGACTGACTTGAATGCCAGCTGCATGTGGAGGGAGAAGGGAGCTGTGCAAAAAAAGCAGTTTATTATGCTTTTGTGTGCAGTATTTACTGTTATGTCAAGACTTGAAGGACAAAACTAGTCTCTCCATTTCTATTCTTCTGAAGACTCGTGGGACTGTCCAGTGCTGTTGGTGTCGATAAATAAACAGGCAACCCTGAATAATCAACACTTGAGCTTTGCTTGTAACTATGACAACTGTGTCCTTGACAACTTAAGTACAATCATGGAGTTTTCAATCCTGTTCTACACAAAGCCATTAAGATTATTAGAGGCATAAAGCCTGTCAGCTTGTGAAGTGGATTTTGGCAAAATCCATGTAGGTGGTAGATGCACGTTTCCCTGTGCAGGTCTGTTCCTGGTGTTCCTGGTGGGAATTGCCTTGGGGGGCTCTGCAGGCACAGGCCTTGGGGAGAGCCACACTTTGCCCTTTCTCAGCTGCTGCCCATGAAATTGGGCCACATAAGAGTTGAGCTTCAAAGTGCCTGGCTCTCTCTTGGCTGGCTCCTGCAGACCCAGCACACTCTTTCAGAGTGTCCATCTCTGTCCTGACCCTGCTGTGTGGGCTCCATGTTGGAGGTGCTTGTAACCACCTCCACTTTTGGAGTATGAGGCTGTGGCCTTTGGTTGACCAAGGTGGAGGATGAGCAGCTTCCTTTTCCTTGCTGTGCCCTCTAAGGAGGATGCTGCCAGGTACTGTTCTCCTCCAAGCTGAGGCTTCCAGCTCTGTTTTGTGCTGACACTTAATGAAAAAATCTGATGCCAGCCCTTTATTGACACTACATGTAAATTTTCTTGTAACTTCCTCTTAACAGGACTTTTCTATTCTATTTAATTTGAGATAACTTTAGCCTAGCTCTAACTGAATTTCTATATTCTTGGTGTTACTCTTACAGACTTCTCCTGCAAATGCTGTTGTAAGTTAATTCAAATTTATTTCAGAACTATACTCTGGAATAAAACCCCAGCTGAAGTAAAAGGACCTGTTGAGTTTCATTGTGTGTACCCAGGCTTTTATAAATGCATAGTCTATACTGAACTCTTAACTCTGCTCCTGGGACCAAGTGAGCTGCAGTTAAATACATCAACATGCTGCCAGGCCTCTTTATTTGCACTCTTGTTTACTACATTTAAGTGGCTAAAGCAGCAAGTCAGGATTTCTAAGGTGCTCTGTCACTAACTGGTGAACTCATTCAGATGTTTCCTGCTTCGATCTGCTGGATGTTGACCCCCCCAAAGGAGGGTGGGGCTGTGCATTTTCAAACAGTAAGTGCTGTGTTCCTTGGATCTTTTTATGCAGATACCAGATGACCTTACATTACCTGATTCTCCCTCAAATGCAGTCTAAGGAAGGACATGATTATGTTTAACAGATGACAGCCTTGACTGTTTTCTATCTTGCCCATACTTATATTTCTTTGTGAAATTGTGGGGCTATTCCAGACTCTGGGATCTCCTTGAGCTGTTCATAGAAGTAAAATACCTGAGCCAAATCACCTATGTTGTTAAAGATGCTTGTTCATGGACACTACAGACCAGGAGATTTGTGCCCCTTTAACAAGTCCAGGATGGACCTGGGTCCTGCCCGACTTTTCAACACTGTCCTTTTTAGTCTCTGCAACCACAGCTGACTTGTTCCCCCAATTTGCAGTTCCTTCTGCTGCTAAAAGGCAGATGCAGAAAGAGCAGATGCAAAGCACGATCTGAGGTGTGAAGTAAAGAGCCTTGGGGGGACTCTCCTTGCAGCCTGTCTGTGCCAGCTCCCCTGGGGGCTGCCAGGGCAGGCTGGCTGTGGGGAGGGAGGGCTGGCATTCGGGCACAGGGCTGGTGCTGCCCTGAGCTCTGAGAGAGGGGCAGGGCTCTGCAGCCTCTGCACCCACCCTGTGCCCCTGTGCAGCTCACAGTGTGTGAGCCTAGTGCTGGGTTCACACAAGTGGAGCCAAGCAAACAGGACTAAGAGATAGAGATGCTTGAAATTTCACATTTAGCACTTAGCATAACTATACCCTTGCTGTGCAGCCTAGAAAAGTCAAGCAAAGGAAAACAGTTAAAAAAGGAATTAATTTACCTTTAAGTCCCTCCCTGCTCCCCATCTCCCCAAATGCCCTTTTTGGAATCCTTGTGAAGTAATTGCCCAATGCAGCTTGTTTCTAAACCACTTTATTGTTCCCGGTTAAATGGGTTTGGAGCAGCTGAGGGACAGATGAATGTGCCCCCATGAATTTCAAACAGGTTTCTGTGTCTTTGGCAGAGTTGCAAGAAAGAGATGCATATTTGCAGTGCTGACTTCCCCCACATTTGCAGAGCTGACTTCTCCTCCCATCCTGCTGGGGCTCAGCTTTGCCCTTACCTTTGCAGCTCCCCAGAGGATGTTTTCCAGGGCAGGTTCTGTGAGCAGCAGCCTGGCACACGATGTCATGCTGCATTAGCTTCTCTGCCAGGGAGTGAGATTGCTGCACTAACTCTTAGTTTGTCTATTTTCACTCATGTATCTAGATCAAGCCCCCTGTTTCTAAGACTTTTTCCAGTGTTTCCCCCTCAAAGAACAGTTTTGTTCTCTCCTAGAAGCAGTACTTCTTTCTGTGTTCCCACTAGGCTGCTACTGAATGACTTTGTTGTCCCTAGTAACTAGTATTATCTGTCAAAAATAATCTCTTGGTACAGAAATTTAGCAGCTGCTGTTTAAAAAAAGTACATCCAGTTTCACAGCATGCATTTAAAAAATCCACATATCCTTATGTTTCATGTGTGATAAACTGGACTGAGCTTCCTCTCTGAAAATGAAAATAATTTTTCTTACTGGAAGAATGCGGCTATGACTTAAACACATGCAGTGGCAAACAGAGTTTATGTAATGCAGAATTACAGAGAAAATTAGGCAAATGCATTTGGAAAATTAAGGTACTGAGGTTCACTTCAGAATAGCAGTTCTGTGGAGTCATCTGCACCAATGGCCTGCTCCAGCTCAGACAGTTGCCCATAAAGGAAAAATGTTTGGGGAAGATTTATGACTTTTTCTGGAAGGGTGTTGCATCTTTGTGGTCTGCTGGTCCTTCCCATCCCCTTTGCTGTCAGATATCTGAAATTGGTGGCTGTATTTTGCCTGGATTTGGGGAATCTGTGTGTCCGCAGTGTCTCTGGAGCAGCGGTGATGGAGCGTGGCATCGCTGCGGCTCTGACATGTGCAGGAGAGCTGATTTCTGCTGGATTGCAGACTCTGCTGCTTGCAGTGCTGGGGCAGGCTGGGCCCGTGGGAATCGATCAGGAGATGGGTTAGGGAGGCAAAATTCAATTGGTTATTGTGATAACCAAATAATGCGTGCTTAGACGGAGATAGCAATCACATCAGCTGATCTCCTGTGAGAGCCTGTGTGCTTAATGGAGATGGAAAGACGCTGGGTTTAGTTATACTCACATGTGATATTACATGATTTATTCTGACTCTGGACTAGAAAATGGTGAAACTTTTTATATAAGAACTGTCAAGGAAAATTTAGGGCTAAGCTACTTTATTTTTAAGCCTCATGCAGTAATTTTTTTTCTACAAGTAGTTCAGAAAGCCAATATCATTTCCAATTATATTTTTCAGCCTCTAATGAATACTGTAGTTTAGCTATTAAAGGACTTGAGATAAACAGTAAATATATATATAGAAATAAAGAACATTCTGGAAGCAGGCATAGGTATGGTTCACCTAGGGAGGGAAGAAGAGAAACCTGGATACTGGTGGGTACAGCCATGGAGTGTGACTGGAAGGTGTGTTTGATTTGTATGTGAAGAGGCATCTCATCCTTGTGGAGAAGGAAAGTTGGGCAGCTGGCAGCAAAACCCCCATGAGGGATGATTGAAGGGCATGAGAAAAAGGAGTGAACCTCGGTGGGTTGTTAAGTGTGTTTGTACTGCTGCTTTTGTGAGTTCTTGCAACGCTGTGATCACCTTTTAACAGCTTCCTAAAGACTCTGAAAAAGTAATATTTTGCAGAGCAAACTTATGGAGGGAATTGGAGATTGGAGAAGTATAGACCAGATAAAGAGCTCTTAGCAGAGGACATCAGTCGAGGTGCTGGGCATTTTCCTACTGACTTAGACTGGCATTTGGTTTTTGTTAGAGGGCGGTCATGAGATAAAAAATCCATGGTGTTGGGATTTCTTCACACATTGATTATGCAAAAGTTAACACAAGTAAAGAAAGATGCTGTGAGAGAAAGCATAATTAATGAATTATACCATCTTGTCTTATAAGTGAAGTTACTCTTTTCTGAAAATAAAATTAACTGGTTCCCTCTGCACTTGTGACCCAAAGCCTTAGGAAGCTAATCTTGCTTTTCCAGAGTGTGCACAAGTGTTGTGCAAGTGTTTGCTCATCTTGGCACATTGCAAATTACCTTGAATTTTAACTTGAACCAAATGAAACCAAGTGTTATGTCAGCTGTCTGGGGAGGCACAGGGAATGGGTTTTGTTCCTGAGTCTTAATAGGTCTATGAATTTATAAATCTCTGTAGGCAAGAAGTTTTTTGTTTTCTTTTATATATTTTGAAAAAGCTGAAGTGTGAAGGAGAACAGGTAGTATTTTGCATAAAGGCAATACAGAAACTAAATTTCTGATGTTTTCATTCTGGGTAAGAGATACTTGCTATCATGGTAGCAATAGTTCAGGTTCTTCCCTGCATCTGGTCTTGAACATCTGCTGGCATGTTTTATTGATGGCATAGGACTGATGAAAGCTGTAAAGTGTAATCTCTTTCTGCTGGAAGATCAGCTCTACTCTGAGTGTCTTTGTTAAATAGAATTTTTTCCAGGTTTATGGATAATAGTGACATTTTGTTACTTGGACTGCAAGCCTGGGTCCACTGCTGTGCCATGGTCTGCATCCAACAAGGTGCAAATGCCAGGCAAAGGGCTCCAGTGTCCTGCACAGAGCACAGGGGGCCATGCTGATAAGTGTGAAGTTTGAATTTAACCTGTGTCCTGGATAATAATTCAATGACCTGTTTTATCTGTTCCCGTCTTCCAGCCAGGCTTTCTGCACAAGTGATCCAGAGTGAAAAGGGAGTCATGTTATCTTTCATGCTGCTTGACTTTCCAAGGTCATTTATATGTGACCAGCTGAGGTAGAAGCACGGAATGGCTGAGGCTGGGAGGGAGCTGAGGGGTGCCTCGTCCAGCCCCCTGCTCAAGCAGTGGCACCTAAAGCAGTCTGCTCTGCACCATTTGGGTTGTGCATATCTCCAGGCATGGTGATTCCATGCCCTCTCTGGCAACCTGCCTGGGGTTTTCCTGTGTTTAGGTGGAGCTCAGAGTATTTTATTTTGTCCCCATTGCCTCTTACCCATCATTGGACGCTTCTGAGAAGCCCCTGCCTCCTTCTTTACTCCATCCTGTCAGGTATTTATTACACATTGATGGGATGCAACCTGAGCCCTATTCAGGCAGACAATCTCAGCTCTCACATTCTCTCTTCACAGAGTTGTGATTAATTGGTAAAAACTGGTTTTTCAAGGGATTGATTTTCGTTTATTTCCTAGTGCTTGTCCTGCTGTCTTTTGTATTAGATTAGATTTTTCTCCTAAACTTAGGTCAAATCAAAACCAACAGCTTTTGCTTGAGCGACTGATTGGAAACAATTTTTTAGAAGTTCAATATAGTCTACGAAGAAAGTAGAGAGGAGGAGCAAGGGAAAATAGGTACTGACCTTTACCCCTGGCCCTGCTGAAGCTGGGGCATACAGCTTTAGCCTGGAAGCCATTTGCCTTAGCAAGACCAAGTCAAGAATCAGATGTGGGGCTCAATCCTGAGACTGCTCTGAACATCAGCATTAATCTGTCAAACCATGCTCTTGGTATCTTTGGATGGAAATTAATCAAAGGGGGAGTTGAAATGAACAGCACAGTAATAGTGGCTGCATCTATAGGGTCATGAGTAAGTGTTTGCTTTTCTTTTTCTTTTTATTTTTTTTTCCCCAGATTATCAACCAGAAAGAAATCTCTCAAGATTGAGTCTTTTTCAGTAAAGACAAGATAAAATGGCGTCAATGTTGCTTAGTCGACAGCTGACCTGTTGCCTGCAGCAAAACTCCAGACTGCTGGTATTTGGTAAGTGTTTCCATGCATTTTCCTGCTTAGTTTGGTGTTTCCTTGCATTTTCCTGCTTTGTATTTGGTAAGAGCTAACTTTTCACTGGTGGACAGAATTCCAATTTGAACATTGCTGGGGTTTGTCCTGTGGTGTTGAGTCTTTCAAAACCTGAGGAGTATGATGTCCTGCATCTTAGATAATGATGCAGCTGTAGTCCAAAGTGGACAACAATTGTAGTCCAAACTATATCTGATTTTTTTTTCCACTCTTCAAACAAGAATGTATCAAGTTAATAATTTGCCCTGTAAACATGCTAACTGAAGTAAAGCTCTTCAGCCCTTGGAACTCTGCTTTTACTCTCTGGCACGACATCGTGCAGAGATGAGACAATCATCCATCAAAATGAGCTGGGCTTTCTCTTTGTGCGGTATAGCACAACCTTACCTGTCTTCCCTTGTGAAGAGGTTTTGTGTGACTGACATGAAGATGTGACCCTCACTGGGGTTGTGTGCTTCTGCCTCCAGTGAGCTCTAGTGTGAAGTAAAACCTGCCACATGGCATCAAACTACTTTCTCCTACGTGAATGGCAAGTTTTGGCTTGGCCCTGGCTTGAAATTTAGCATGTGTATATTAAACCTATGGTCTCTGTGAAATAGATATGAAAACTAAATTCCTGTTGGCTGTGTTGGACAAAGTGGTGTGGAGTCTTAAGATCATCTATTCCATGTACTGTTACACTGAGTACAGTATGGCTGAATGGCTTTTTTGTGATTGAGTAAATCTTAGTGTTTCTCCTGTCCTTCCACCCTCCTCCTGCAATGCCACTGTGCTCCTTCTGCCACTTCCAGGATAAACCAAGCACACCCTTCCATTTGCTCAGAAACTTGAACATCATTGACTTCCTTTTAAATAATACACTTCAGGAAGCAACTGACCTTTGTCTAAAGAGCACCAAGTCTGGTCTTATAACTATTAGAGAACATTAGGTCAGTGTTTCAGTGCGCTTCTATTTATGGGAGTGACGCAGTGACTGTCCTCCCTGGGCAGGAGCGGGGATCGTTCGCTCGATCGTGAGCAATGGAAAGCGCTTGCAGCAAGCAGGCCTCGTTAGCTGGCAGTCCTTTCAGCTGCTCTGTCACCTCAGCACCACTTACTGCTCCCTGTCCCTCCAGAGTCTTGCACAATTCCATGCTGCCTCCCAAGCGCTGCAGGTGGGCAGTGGAGGGCAGCTGCACGACCTCCTCTTCCTTTCTCACTGTCACTGAAAGGAGTGTAGGTCCTCGTAAGAAAGGAAAGCAGCTCTGGACTCCATTAATCCATCCTTGCTTCCAGGAAACTTCCAAGCCTGAAGCAAATAATAGAGGGCCTTGGCTGCAGGTTGTGTAAGAGACTGTGGCCTTTGGGTCTGAACGCTTTGTGTGAGTGAGCAGAGATCAGGAAAGCTGGAACAAGAGGAGAGCCCCTCAGCTGGAGGAACTGTGTCCTGTGACACTGCTGCCTCACACAGCAGGCAGAGGCTCTGATGGCAGGAGCCAAAGCTGGAGCTCCAGGCCTTTTTCCTGAGCCCCAGCTCAGGTTGCAGTGCTGCTGAGCTCTGTGGCTTTTAGGGGAGTGCTGAGGGTGACATCCAGGAGCTCCCTGCTCCAGAGTGCTTGCCTCCAAGGTATTTTTGAGCACTCAAGTTCAGAGCTTTACAGGCTAAAAAAGAGACTTGTACATTACTCCCACAGAAATCCTGCGGCGCCATTTGGGCTGATACTTTTTATTTTTTTGTGGATAATGAAATGACAGGGTTGCCAAGGGGGGATGGAGGTGGAGAGGAGGGATTAGATTGCCTCTTGGTAGGTCTTTTTGTCTGCAGGCTCATGTTTCAGTTGTATGTGTGCATTAAGCAAATCATCCTCTTCATCTTGAACCTATGATAAATTTATTTGCACAGAGATTTTTTTTCATCCTTGACTATTTCTCTAGCTGAAAAATCTTTATTACTTAACCATTGCATACTGTTCTCCTTACTCACACAATGCTAAACCCTGGCAAGCAAACTAGAAACAGAAAATGGAAATCATTTAAGTTGATCAAAATGCAAAAGCAAAGCAAAACACATGAAAGTAATATGCTACTTAAATCTTACCCAAAAATGTGAAGCCTGTAAGTACACCCTTCTTGAAAATAAGCCCTTAATGAGGTGTGCTTTTGTTTCCTTCTCTGTTTGATCTGCTTGATAGTTTGCCCTCGAAGATAAAGTTCACTAGAAATTGAAGGGTGGCAGAATGACATCAGAGTAAGTAACTAACCTAATCTTCCTTTTACAAAGCCTCCTGCACTGTGCTGTCCCTGGGTGTCAGCCAGACAGGGCCAGGAGAGGCAGCTGATGGTGGAGAAATGAGGGTTTATCTTGGTGCTACACCTCACCTGAACTGAGTTCTGTTGCTCCTGTCAGCCTGGTGTGCTGCAAGTTGATCACAACTGGTAGTGTGCAGGTAAATGTTTGTTCCCTTTGTGCCAGCTCTGGTTTTGTCAGCTGGGCAGTGCAGCAGGAAAGCTGTTCTGCTGCGTGCTTTGGAGGCAGTTGGTTGTTGGCTGGTAGGGCAGTACCAAAGCTGTGAGGACAGGCTGGCACTCCAGAGATGTAGTTCAGTTTCCTGCTGATTACCCAAAGGGGTTGAATTTGCCTTTGAATCCTGCACTGAAAGCATGGCAGAAGGTCAGGCTGCTGCCTGAAGGTAGCATCAGTTTGCATTAGTGCACACCCATGCCCTTCTAGGATGCTGATCTGTTCTGCAGCTTCTGCAGCCTCCCCAGGCAATTTGCTTATTGCTGAGCTGACCTTATCTTTAAAACTTTTTTTCTAATATTTAGCTTAAGTTTCAAAACAGGAAAAAAAAACCCAAGTCCTTACTATTTGTCTGCCCTCAAAGGAGCTGGAGGCTGGGATGTATTTTTTCTTTGCAGCAGCCTTTCACATGTTTGAGAACTAATTTCTCCCCCAAGACCTCATACTTTTCTCCCTGCCAAATACTGTCTGAGTCTCTTCTCTCCTTGTAGGTCCAGTTTTTCTCCTCCAGAGTCTCTGCCCTTCCATGGCAGTGCACTAAGTAGACTAGCACTTGTTGAGGCTGTACCTCACCTAACCCAGCCTGTTTGCTGTGTCTCTGGAGAGGATAATAATGTTTAGCACCTGGGTGTGCTGCAGTAAAGTCTGAGAGATGTTCATACTAGTTATTGACTTGTCCTCATCACAGTTACCACAAAGAGGCTGGAAAGCCATGAGAATGATTTATTCTCAGTCACACTTTTGTCTCCAGTATTGATCCTTGCTAAGACTTTTTACTTTTTTTTATTTGGTTTGTACATTAAGAGCCTCCCTAAGGAAATCAGAGAGAACAGCCTGGATTCGTGTGAGGGATGTGTGGCAGAAGCAGAGAACAGTCACTTTCTTGGGATTGTAGAGGTCAGCTTGAGGTCAGCTTCAGCTGAAGCCCTGGAGACTGGAGTGCAACCTCTCCTGCTGGACTGAGGAACCTTTACTTTTCTGTCTGCTCAAACACTTTCACAAAAAGCTGAGCTATATGAAAACAACCATATAAAACCTGTTGTTGTAAGCAGGCTCTGGTGCAAGGCTGAGTCCAAGGTGGGACTGCTGTTCTCAGTTCCTTGGGTGAATGTGATGTTCCTATCCACTTTTCTTGTTCCTTCTGTGCCACAGAGGGTGGCTGTAGCAGTGCTGGCTGTTTCCCCACCTGGATGTTCCTTGGGGTTGGTTGTTCACCTCCAGAGGTGTCCTGATGAGCTCTGTCACTGTTGAAAGAGGGAAGATGTTACAGCTGCTCCAGATCACAAGAAATACAAGACCAGTGTTTGGATGGTCCTGTAACTCAGCTGAGGAGTTGATTTGGGATTGTGCTGGGATAGTGAAGGGGAACTTCTCTTGTTCTTTCTTACAGGAGTTTCCACTTCTTTATGGCCTATGTGGTATTAGATTTTTTTCTTCATCTTTGGAGAATCCGAAGTGTGTATGTGGGAGTGCTGAAACACAGACAATCTCAAGTGGAAGAGCTACTGATCTTGCAGCATAAGCACTCTGTAAATAGCAATCTCAGTTTTCACAATGTTATGCAATAGTGATGTTCATTTCCCAAACATCTCTAGCTAGCCTGGCCTTTTGCCATTCCCTTTCAAGATCTGTTAGTAACAGATTCTACTTGTAACACATAAATGAGAACTCTGAGGAAATCACAGTCCTCCTACTTTTGGCTGTCAAGGCCCCCATGCTCTAAAAATTCTGTCTGGAAGGTGTTTTGATCGACACTGTGGAAGGGAAGTTAAAGGCAAGCCAGGGAGTTTGCCTGTCTGCACCTGCAAAGGGCAGCAGGGATGTGGCACAAGGCATGTGCCTCCCTGGGGACTGCAGAGCTTTCCCTCTGCACCCTTCACAGCAAGACACTTGTGTTTGAGAGCGTGGTTGTGCCAGCATGGACCTGCATTCCTCTTCCTTTTCCTTGGAATCATTCCTCCTGTTCATTACACCAATGTCCTTTCAGTGCCTCTGCTGGAGTTTCTCCCAGGTAATATCCAGCTGTACACTCAGGAGCTGTGCTAACCTGAGTGTTATTTTTGGTCAAACACATGAGAGGTTCAAGCTCTTTCTAGCCCTGCCTTGATTGTAGCTCTGTTATCAGAGATCAGCACTCAGCACAGACCTGCCCACAGTGGAGCTCTTTGTGATTACCAGCATCACCAAATTAGCAGGGTGCACTTATATTAATTATGTTGCTATAGCAATGTGGTACTTTGTTAAAATTGCTGACTGGGACTCCTGGTGAGCACTGGGGGCAGTGCAGGGAAGCAAAGTTGGGAAATGAGCTTTTCTGCCTGATAGCAAGTGATGGCATCCTGTTGGATGAAAAGGAAGGATGTGATAATTTTCTGATGTTATTCAAGCGTTCAGAAAGATGATGTGTGATGAGAGCTTTGAGAAGTCTATAAGAAAAGTAGAATTTAACAATTTAACTTATTATGCCCACCTTCTTTAAATGGGATGGGTAGAAAATTCTGTGCAAATTGTTCAGCCTGTGTGCTCTCTGAAATGATGTTCATTAACAGTACCTATGCTTGTGTTTTGACTTTTGCCATGATAAAAAGAAACAGTTTTGTTTACCAGGGAAAAAAGGGTGCTGTTGTTGGTCACGTTAGCTAAATGTAATATAAGAGCTTTGGTAATGCTTTTTTAGAGAAGGACACTTGATCAGAGCCCATTAGCTCTACACACTTTTAAGATGAGAGCTGAGGTTATGTCATTGGCTCCTGTTGTTAAGATAATATAACACAAAATCCCCTTTTCTAAGGCAGTTTGTTTGGATGTCAACAGAAAATCAAAGGATTACCTTTTATTACAAAGGTAATGCTGTTAGTTCACTGAAGGACCAGCCACCAGGGATTCTCAATTCTTGAAAATACCTTGCTTGGTCATAGTGAGAATCTCAGTTTTTACCTGTCCCAGGGAGGCAAAAACCCAGACCTGGCCCGTAAATGTCTAAAACTCCTAAATATCAAGTTGGAGTAGCCTGAATTACATTGTATCTTGTATCTTCAGGGTTTCTTTTGCAGAGTAAGTTGATATTAAAAAGTCAAACAGTAAAAGTTTGGGCTGAGTTGCAAAGCCCATTGATTGAGTACCTTCAAGACAGAAATGCCAGCTGAGCAAAGCCTGCTGCAGTTTCCCAGGGGATGAAGCACTACAGTGAGTGACCTGATTTATTTGCATTTTCTTGCACCATTAGGAGACTGTGGTACTGATGCTGGGGGGAAGCAAGGGAGACAGAGCATGGCCTGAAATCCTCCTCCAGGCTAAACAAAGCAGGTATTGATGCAGCCATCCATCACCGTGTCCAAGTGCCTGGAAAGGCCTTTGCAGGGGAGCAGCCACGTCCTGGAGCTGTGCTGTGAGCAGGAGGCAGCACTCGTGTCCTGCTGTTCTTTGGGGCCTGGAGAACAAAGCATTGCAGGGGGTGTGGAGAGAGGGGTGCCAGAAGGCCAGGAGTGCCCAGGCAGGGGTGCCCAGGCTGCCTTTGGCAGGGCTCTGACATCCTCTGTGCCTTGGAGAGTGGCCTGAGCTCCCGTTTGGCCTGCAGAGCAAGGGCAGTGGTGAGGCTGGGGAATGGGCTGTGTGAAGGGGAGAGGTGCTGGGGCCATATCTGTGCTCAGAAAACTGCTGCCTGCAGCTGAGCTGGAGCTCTCAGCTACCCCAAACTGCTGGGCTTCTTTGCCTTTGTCTCCACAAGGCTTTGCACAAGTCCCTGAGCACCAGGAGAGCACTGGGCTGCAAAAGTCTTAGGCTGTGTGGCAGTGAGAGAGTTTGTGTCTGTGCTGTGCCCTTAGCCAGGAGAGCTCCTTGTCTGTGAGTGCTGTGGCTGGCACAGCCTGGCTGTGCCCGCAGTGTCCCCTGTGTGTGTCCCCTGTGTGTGTCCCCTGTGTGTGTCCCCTGTGTGTGTCCCCTGTGTGTGTCCCCTGTGTGTGCCCGCAGTGTCCCCTGTGTGTGTCCCCTGTGTGTGCCCAGTGTCCCCTGTGTGTGTCCCCTGTGTGTGCCCAGTGTCCCCTGTGTGTGTCCCCTGTGTGTGTCCCCTGTGTGTGCCCGCAGTGTCCCCTGTGTGTGCCCAGTGTCCCCTGTGTGTGTCCCCTGTGTGTGCCCAGTGTCCCCTGTGTGTGCCAGTAGAGTCACACAGACAGAGCTCAGGAGGCACCACTTTCACTGTCACTGCAATTTCTGATCAGAGTCCTAATTTACCTGAGTAAGAGTAGGGGAAGAAAAAAAAGATGAGGGAAGCAGAGAAACTTTTCTGTGTTCTTAAATTTTGGGTTGTTTTGTTTATTTTTAATCAGCCTGTGAACAAATATGTCTATCTGATGAGTAGTGAGTGGGGTACTTAAAATAAATCCACTGAACTTGCTAGAAATTGTGTGAGTTTATGCCAATCATTTATTATGCTCTCACAGGGAGAAGAGTTTCACTGAAAGGTGAAGTTTGAGGATTTACTCCACTTTGATTTAGCTTTTATTATCAAAGACTTTGCAAGTACGTTGAAGTGTTGATTTTAGAGGGTTTTGTTCTAGCCTTTATTATTCATCCTATACTTAAGGAAAAAAACCACTTTTTAGCGCCACTTTTCACAGGGCATTTTTGTTTTGTTTATGGCAAGCTGTTCCTTCAGATGCCAGCCACAGTATTTGCCTGAGCCAGGAGGTGGAACAATGTTTTGGCAAGTAAGATCAATAAATGGGTACAGTGCCATTATACTGGAGTTAATAAAATGAGACATTCTGTGGGCTTCTGAAAACAAGTACATGAAATTAAATTTCTATCAGTGAATCAGCCTAGAAATCACTTGCCTGTAGAGCCTGATGGCCTGTAATGTGCCAGGAGGCTTTAGGAGAAAACAAGCAAGAGCAGGGAAGCCTGTTCACCTGTGTTGCTAAGTTTTTAACTGGTTCTGGTTCACAGACTTATTGAAAATGATTGTGGTTTGGATAAGCTGCTCCTGAAACCTTTACTTAAAAAAAAATCTCACAAATTGACTAGCTTGACTAATTTGATAAAAATTGTCTTTAAATCAACTCTTCTCCTAAGAAGATCTGTATGTTTTGGGTTTCACTTGACCAGTTTTGCTGTGCCTGAAAACCTGTGTTTTGATAGACATGAGCTGTGCTGGTGTGAAGTAGTGCAGCACTGCACAGCAAGGTGCTCTTCATTTTTGATAACTCAAATGTGCCCATAGATACCTGGTTCAATGTAACTGTGCAAAAGAGACTGTGGCATAAACTGTAGCAAAAAGATGATGATGATGATTAAAAATTTACAAAGCAGACTGACCCACTTGGGTCTTTATTACACTACCTGGCTGAAGGAAGCAACCTCCTCTTGACTTGTGCTGTTAAACAAGTTAGGGCAAGATGAAAATATTCTCCAACTTAAGTCCCTGCTGCACAGCTCTGTAAATATAAATTTATTTGTAGGGGAGGTCATGCTGCTTGCAGTATCCACAACAAAACTTGCTTAGAGAAGTAATTGAACTTGTGTTTATGTTAAAATCTGTTACAATATTTCACAGATCATCCTCTGGGGACATGGAAGAGGGGGAATGTCATCCACCCCTCCCACGTGGTGGCCAGGACTGTTGCTCTGGGTTTTCAAGCCTGGCAGTCAGGACCTTGCAGGAATGGCTTGGGTATTTGCAGAAGAGGAAATCTTTAATCATGGTCCAAAGAAGTGCATTTTTGTGAGAACTCAGTTGAAAAGACTAAGGAAGGAGGTGTTCTCCAGATGAGAGGATCCTGGGAGATGAGCAGAGGGGGTGTGGTGGCACAGGGTCTCTGGCAGCAGGGCACCAGGCAGGGTGGGGAGGAGGAGGGTGAGAACTGTGCATGCAGGTTATACTCACCTGTCTTAAATCTATAGCTGTATCAAACAATTCCAAGTCTGATGCTGGGTTTCCATATGTTCCCTGTTAGTGCTGACTCCCAAAATGTCCTGTATGTTCTGTGCCTCTGGGTGCTTTCCCCTTTGTCATAAGAAATAGTACCCAGAGCCTGGGGGAAGGGAGAGAAGGGCACATAGGAGAAGCAGAAATGTTTGCAGCTGGTTTGGTGGGATGTCCATTGGGGAAGGAGTGGGTGCACAAAAGGGTAAGTTTGGTGTCTTCTCCTTTTAGACTTGAGAGTGTGTCTACTGAACCTGCAGCCTTATTGCCTATGAATTCTGGAGATTTTGATTTTTTAATATGCAGTAGCTTTTTCCCCCTCAGTGGAGCAGTTGCCATGCAGTCTCCAATTTACATGAATGCTTAACAGAATGACACAAAAATGGTGTTGCTGTAACAAAACCTATTAATAGCTTTGCGGAGAGGCACTGACGCATCTGAATTAAAGCCGGGGAGAATAATCATCTTTGCAGGCTAAGTTTTCCCAGGATGAACAGTGACTTTAAGTGCTCAGAGATGCTTTCAAAGGGCAGTGATTTTCCAGATAGTTTCCTGAGATCAGGCTTGCTTGAGACATCCCAGCTTGGGCTGACACAAGCTGAGGGAAATGTCTCGAGTCTCTGTTGGAAATTTCGGCTGAATGGCTGTGCTCGGAGCACTGCCGAGCAGTAGCACAGGATACCTTCTGTTTTCCTTGATAAATATTTGCTTTATTTAACGCCTGTTACTTCCAAACACAAAACATTTTCAGTACATTGCTGGAACAGAGCTCTGGCAGTGAGAGGTGGGTATGGATGGAAGTGCAGAGGGGCTGGTACTGCCAGGGTTTCTGGTGGCAGTGCTGCACCCCAGGGATTTCCATGTGTTTGACTGCTGGCCTGCTTGCCCAGGCATCTCCCTCCCTGCACCTCTGCTAAACTGGGGTGCAGTTTATTGGTTTAGCACCTGGCAGCACGGCCCTGGCCCAGCAGGATGTGGTGAGTGGTGCCTTCAGACCCTGCTGCTCCAGGAGCCCCGAGCAAGAGCTGGTGTTGCCTGACTTCCCATGCTGAGCCTGGGTCGGAGCTGCACCTGGTGACAAGGAGAGCTAAGGACCTTCATTTTGCCCCATCCAAATTCTCCAGCTTAAAAATGCCTATCACAGATATTTAAAAAGTTACACTCTTTTATTTCTAGTCCAATTGGGATACCCCCAAGTTAAGAGTATTAAGATCAGTTTGTTGTTGATACCATGCTGGATAGAGGCTTGCAGATGCTCCATGACAATATTGTAATTGTCAAGAATGTTGGTTTAGTTCAACCCCAGCATACAGAGCAAGCTCATAGTCTCTTGCTGATCACCTTGGTAGAGCCTTTGTGTCTGTGCTTCCTGTTTTTGCAAATGCACAATCCCCATATTATCCCAAAACCCCCTTAATGGAATATTAGAAATACATATTTGGAATACATGCTTACCAGAACTGTCTCTGTCATATGCAGTTTACCTAAACACTGTGTTTTAAAACAGTTATTTCAGAAAGGGAAGCAGAGCCTGTTACTGGTGAAGCACAGGAGATTTTTGCCTTTTTGTTTTCATTAAGGTGTCAAGTTTATTATGATTCCCTACACATGTGGTTAATAACAGCATGATCAGAAGGGAATTTGGCACTGATTGGGATTCAGATTTCAGAGCTGCACTGCAGAATGCTGGTTTCATGTGAGACCAGACCATTTATCTTTCTGAGACAAATCTTTTCCCAAAGAGTGTTCTTTGAGCTATTGAACAGCATCATACTGGCTTTTTTCTGTAGACTCCATCAGGCTTTTTGGTTATTACTGGTGGTTAACTAAACCATCTCTGTATGGAGTGGGGAATTTATGACAAAGGATTGCACAGGGCATAATGGACAGACTCAACAAAAGAGATGGAAAGAGATGTGCTTTCAATCCTCCTGGGCTTTACAGGAGGATTTGCCTCTGTTTCTCTAGGGTTGCCTTGTCATTTCCCTTGGAATTTTTTGCTTTTGTTTTTTTTAAGCCACCTCACTGGTATTGGTTTTATTTTAAGAGTGGTCAAAGATGAGATACATAGTTCATTTCAGGCAGTTCAATATAATTGGTCTCATCTGTCAAGTGTTCTCAGTCAGGCAAGGTATGGATGTATCTTCTGAGAGGGAGCACAGAAATATGGTCTGTACTCAGGCTTTCATTATTTCTTACAGGACACAGGTATATCAGTCAAGCTGCAGCTAAAATTGATGTGGATTTTGATTATGATGGACCTCTGATGAAGACAGAAGTTCCTGGGCCACGATCTAGAGTAAGTTTCCAAAGTATAGTAACTTGGTGTTTTGCATCTTTAGCTGTGTCTATCTTGCTAGAAAACAGATTTCATTTCAAACCTTAAATCTGATCTGAATAAACATGATTCCATAAGTCTATGCCCACTTTTATCAGGAGGTTGAGGATGAAAAGCTCATGAATGAAATGCCCCTCTCTGAGAGGCAGATCTGAATCTCAACTGCCAAGTTCCCATATGGAATAATTCAGAGCAAAAGAGCATCATTTTAATAAAACATGTCAAAGCCTTGGTCACTTGTTCTCTTGCTGAAGTAGAAACTTCTTATGATGTGAAATAATGCTTTGGTTCTGAAATGAACCAAGAGTTTTAATTTTCTGCATGTTGTTTTACTCTGGCAGAGTCAGCATTTGTGTATGTGGTGGGTTTTGGGTTTTGTAAGGGGTTTTTTGGGGTTTTTTTTGATAAAAAGAAGCAGTCTTTCTAGAACCAATGTCCCAGTATCCCTTCTGTGTGACTCTGGCTTCTCTTATTTTATGATTCCTCTTTTGTTCTCTCAGTTCAGTTGGTCAATATAGAAGAGGCAGCTTTCCCTTTCTGGAGATTTACAGTTAAACTATATTTGCAGCCCCTCTGCATGCCACAGGTCATAATTTTGACTGTAATATTTGCAAGATGTACCATGAAAGTTCCTGTGACAGGTAGAGTTGCCTGGTAAGCACAAAGGACTGCAAAGTTTGCATATGATGTATGGGATCATAAAAAAGAAACATACATTCTCCATCACTATTTGCTAATTACACACCTGAGACTGACGTTTGCTTTTCTACAGGAATTAATGAAGAAGCTGAATGGCATTCAGGTAATTTGTCAAGTTTTCTGTGTTTTAGGGGGTGTTAACACTTTGATTTCAGAACGTGGTTTAAAATCCTGGTTTGCATGTTTGTGCCACCAAGAAAGGTGAAACACTGACTTGTGGATTTTCATTCACATTGAAAACACAATATATGTGGTTTATATATGCATTTGAATAAAATCTTTTGTAGTATATTTTCAATACTGCAGGATCATTTTGCTAGCATCAGGGGTTTTTCTTTCAACATGTGTTTAAACTATGTGTGTTTAAAGAAAAACCTTGGAGTTGTTACAGCGTGGCCAGTGAAAACAAGGTTTATTAGGGCTTTAGTTTAAAAGTATGCTAGCCTTCCTACATAGTGCCTTCCTAAGATGAGCAATTTCTCCAAGTCTGCTTCATTTCTGTAAAAAAAAGTAAAGGCTTGCCCTTTTAACAGTCATTATAAAAATAGCTGTACAGTTATTCCCATGCAGTGAATATAATATGTCTTTTTAGCCTAGCATAGATATTTTTATCAGGTTTTGCTGTATAACCATTAGTTGCACCTTCCTACATACTGCCACTTTTTAAAGCACTAATTGTTGTTTTTTTCCTTGAAGAATGCAGAAGCTGTGCACTTCTTTTGCAATTACGAGGAGAGCCGAGGGAACTACCTCGTAGATGTTGATGGCAATCGTATGCTGGACCTCTACTCTCAGATTTCTTCCATCCCAATAGGTAGGAGACAGTTGTACCAAAATGTTTGGTTTTGTCCTCAACCTGTCATTTTCTTATCTCAGGCACTACCAGGGAAGTTGGTTGATTGATTTAAAAAAACAGAGGTGATGTAATGAATACCTTGTTGTGATCAGGGACAGCTCACTGTGTATTGTGTGGTGGTGGGTTTGGATACCTGAAGAAACTGCAAATTCAATATCTAAAGCTCACTTAAACTGCATAGTGGTGCCAGGAAGAAGCTCTAGTGTTAATCTCAGTTTGATTTGAATGTGCAAGTTCCACAATTCAGGTTGTCTTTGCTGGCTAGGATTCGTGCACTTGGTGATTCTGTAAGCAGTATGCTACTGGTTTAAATATTAACAACCATAATGTAGACATTTTAATGTGAAATTATATGCTTTAGTTAACATTTTTATCTCAAAATAAGGAGGAGGGAAGGGGAAAGGGAGTGGGCCATGTGGACTGCAGCAGGGTGAAACAAGCCCAGCACTGAGCTGTGGTGCTGACTGAAAGCAAAGGTGGCAGCTCAGTTATCTGAGGGAGCAGACACAGGGCCTGCCAAGAGAGTCAGCTGCTTGCTTTGTGAAGCCTTTCAAGAGAGGCAAGGCAGAAATGTGAGCCCCAACTGCAAGGCATACAGGTTTCAGGAGTTCTGTGCATTCCAGTTTGTTTGCTCCTCATCCATGATTCCTCTCAGCTGCTTAAAAATACACTTCTGCAGAAGCAAAAAGAGCAGAAGTGCTGGGGTAATTTCAAAGGTACATCTTGTGCTATGAATAGAAACTGTGATAACTCAAAATCATTCCTACAGGCCTCCTTTCCTGGGAAACAGAACTTGATGGTGTTCAGGTTGTTACCAAACTTTTGGCATCTAAGACCCTGTGACTGTGATGGGTGTTCACTTATCCCAGTCTCCTTTGCAGTAAATGTTTTTGCTGTTCTATAGCAATGCACAGTGTAATCATTCCAGAATCCTGAATGTCTCTAGCTTGTTTCCCCCAACAGAAGGTCTCACTACTTTGTATCTTTCAGGCTGCACTGAGGTAACTTGGCCGCTGCTGAAGTGGAAAATAGGGGTGAGACACAGGAGCACAATGCTTGTATGCCAATGAGTTTGGATTTTAGGTTTCCAGGAAAGGAGATGCATTTAGTGTTCATGGCTTCCCATTCTTCACACAAGAAATTGATTTGGAGAAAGGAGTCTCGGTCATGCAGTCAAATGCACACTCCAAAGTGTGAAAGTTACTGCATAGTCCAAGAGAATGAAATTGTACAGACAGTGCACTGGGGCTTTCTGACCTTCTGGTGCTGGCTGGTGCAAGCATATCTCCTTTAATATAGTTTGTGTATAAAATATTGAAGTATTATGGAGGAAATATCTTCTTAATGGGCAGGGGCTCTGCAGTTTACTTCTTCCTCTGTTTGATTGAAACTGGTGACATAGGACAAGACTGCAGTGCTGTGACTGCAGTGTAGTTCCTCCTTCACACAAGGCAATGCCTTCCTGAAGACAAGCTGGGTTTTTATCCTAGGAAACACCTTCCTCAGTCCCAAAGGAACTACAGTACAGTGCTTCTTGCACCTTCTCAGGTAGTGGCTCTGGGATGTGCCGCAACAAAGAGTAAATGGAAATTTAATACTTACAGGCTGACCTAAGTCTAATACACAACATTAATTTATGTTTCACTTGTGCTGAATGACAAGATAATCTGAAGCTGCCCAGGTTACTAATAATGTCCCTCTTGGTGACAGAGGTAGGGCCTGGACTGGGAGAACAAAACAAGATCACAAGGTGCTTGTTAGTCATCTGTGCTTATCTCTCTGCAAGTAAATCCAATAAAACCTTGTATGAATCTGTCAGTACTCCCCAAGATTTAATAATGATCTGTTACACTAGAATGTATTTATCAGCAGAGGTTGAGAGGTAATAAGGGTCTATGTGGAGAGATAAGAAATATAGTATAAAAAACCTCTAGGCAAAGATGCTCTGGGCTGAAAAACAAAAATTAAAATAGTTTTTTACCACACTTTTATGGGCTGTTGTAGCCCAGCATAGTCTTTTCATCCTAAATCTATTCTGTCTAATAGAAACCCCATGGAGCCAAATGCAAGAGGGATGTTATTGACATGTCTGCCAGCAAACATCCTGGAATAGCAAATGAAACAATGTGTTTGTCAGTGCTGGGGAGGTCAGTTTCGTTGGGGGAGATGCAGAGAGGTGTAGTTTGGTATTATTGACAGCAGCCTGCTGCTCAGTTCAAATGATTCTTTGGGCTTTCTCCATCTCATTATTTTAGCAGGCTCTAGTTGTTTATCCTTTTGCAGACAGGCACATTCATGAGCCTGGAGGACATGTACGTTCCTGTCACACTGCTCCAGACACACAGCAAGAGTGATGGAGCAGGTGCCCTTCCTTAGAGCCAGCCCAGTCACCTCTGAGAGCACATCTGTGACTCTGCAAACCCTTGTGCTGGTCCTGGCACTGAAACGAGTTAGTGCCTGTTTGCCATGCCAGCCTGGAGCTGTTTGACTTGTCTGCCACAGTTACACAATGGTTATTCGAGCATTTAGCTCTTCCTGGTGTTAGTTCCTGGCTGGGAGCCCACATGCCAGCTCTGCTGCTGTCACGCTGCCTGACTCTGTCACAGCAGCCGGGCTCTGAGGAGCCTCCCTGCCTTCGCTGGGCGCCTCTGAGGAGGAACAAGGATGAGGGAGTGTTAGGAGGAAGACCAGACCACTTGGCCTGAAGTGAAGAGAATGGGAGAGAGATTCTGTGTGTGTGCAAAAGGGTAAATCAGGGGTAATAGAGGTTTGTGGTATAATAGGAGAAGATACAAAGATTTCACACAAGGTAACACCAGCAACAGCATTGCAAGTCCTTACAGGCAGCACCAGAGTAGATCCTTGTGCTTCCTAAACCATGGTAGCTGTTTATAACAAACTTCTGTGTGCTTTGGAGATTTCTAAAACACTTGATTTACTCTCAAAGGGGCTCTCAGGGGCAGCCAGAGTTCTCAAGCACACAGCTCTCAATGTGTCATTCCCTCTAGCTGAACAACAGCTCTTCCCATGACAGCAGATGCCATGCAGATTTAGTGGATCTCTGTCCCAAACAGCCACTGTTATTATCTTCATCATAATTTTAACAGATTTATCAGCATGACGTGCCGCTAAAGCAATATGAATATTCTTGTTTGCAGCTAAAATATTCAAAACTGAATTTATAATGGATTTGTTAACACAGTCACCTAATGCTCCATTGCTCAAACAGGATAATCAGGGCTGTTGTCATTCCACTGCAATGGGGATTCAGAAGCACATTAAGCCTTTGTAACAAAATTACCATGGTCTGACTTCTTGAGCAGTAGGGAAGATGAGGTTTCCAACTGTTTCTACAAGGCAATGTAAAAGATGATGTTAATCTCTGGCATTGGCATTGCATACATTAGAGATCAGGCTTAAAATGAAATTTCTGGCCTCCTTTGAAGATTTTATTTTTTCAACAGATAAAGATAAGATAAATTGGTTTTGCTTGTAAGCAAACAAGTTATCCTGTAGTCTAGCAATGGGAATAAATGAAGCACCTTCATTGTGTTAAAACTGAAGCTATCTTAGTTTCTTAGTAAGAAGGATAAATGGTTGCATCTTTTTCCAATCAAAACTTTGTCAAAGTAAGGAAATGGGCGTGCCACAGCTCCCAACAGCAGTGCTGTGCCCTGCCCTGCACACAGGCAGGCTGCTGTGGGACAAAGAGCCCAGAGCTTTGTCCTACGTCAAAAAAAGTCCCATTATTAGTAGTTAAAAATATATGTCACACATAAACAGTCAAGCATTAAGTTATGGTTATTCTCTAGATTATGCTTTGCATTACTTCATTGAAACCAGATAAAAACTGTTTTCTTTCTTTGTTCTTTTTAATTAGGTTACAGCCATCCCTCTCTGATAAAGCTTTTACAGCAGCCACAGAACCTGGTAAGTGAATTAGAACATGAAGTACATGAAGGAGTTCTCTCTCTCCTTGTCGTGGGCTTTCTTTTCTCTCTTAGACTGATAGTGAATGCTAATGATTCAATTTAATGTATGATAGGATCTGCTTGCTTTACTTCTCACTAGATGAAAAGAGCTTTGTAGTGTTAAAGAAGACACCAAAACCTCTGGGAAGTTTTACAAAAAATAAACATTTGGGTGATGGAAGCACTTGATATATTTGCAGCCACATTTAAATCATAGTTCAAACATACTCTCTCAAATTAACCATTTTAATAATGTTTTCTGAAGATTTTTGAGCCTGAAAGCAAGCCAAAACCTTGAGAGAGAATACAGTATCTTGGACATGATATCCTACATCTGGAATGCTCTGGGAAGTTTTGGGGGTTTTTTGTAGTTGAGGATAGTGACTGATTCCCATCTCCTAAGGGCACTCCAGCAGGGCAAAGAAATGCAGACATTTGAGTTCCCTGAGCTGATTTCCTTTATGGAGCACTCATGTCTTCAGGTGAGAAATTCTGCCTTTCCCAGGACTAAAATACTTCAAGAAAAAAAAAATACCAGGACTAGAAACGCTGGAGTTACCAAAGGTATCAAAGGCAGATCTGGATATTTTGGAAGGTCTAATATTTATGAATATTTATATTAACTCGTAAAGATGATTTCTAGAATACTATCTTCACTACAAAGCAGTAGGTAAAGTCAGATTAAAAAAAAAAAAAATAAACAACAAAAAAATTCCAAAACCAATTAAAAAATCAAAAAGCCCTGTTGCTGGTGGCAGTTGTTGATTTGCCCACTGGGTGACACTCCTGGAAGCCTGCAGTGAAGAAACTGCTCCAAAGTTCCACACGAGTGGCACAACTTCAGTTAGTGTTAGCAAAGGGATTGGTGTTTTCCTGGAGGGAGTTTTTGTTTGGTTTGTCTGTAATGCTCCACACACCCTCTCTATAGCCAGCTATAAACACAGAATGTGCATCTGTTTATTTGAAGTCACAGCAGCTTGATGTCAATGTTCTATTTTTCTCAGTTCTGGGTTTCTCATTAACTACAAAAGAAAAGTTCACTTTTCTGCCTAATGGCAAATGTTGTCAATTGACTGTGACAACCCATAATCAAATTCACAACAAATTTGTGGTCTTCTCTTTTTAACTTACTTCTGAACTGAGGTGAAAAGTCAAGTAATATTTCTCATAGCCACTAAACAAAAATGTTGTGTTAACCTGTCATGAACATCCTTGCTTAGGCTTTCCTTTAAGCTTGAGTCTGTTGAAACAGTTTTTGGAGTAAGACAATTTAGAAAGTCCGAGCTCATCCAGTGTTCTGTCTTGTGTGATACTTTGTTTTCCCTGAGAGTCCAGATGAAATGTCCTTACAGGTGCAGTGTGACCACTTACACCTCTTGCTTGTCTCACATGTCTTGGAATGAATATTTGTGTTGAGGAGGACTGAAGGACGCTGATAAAGTGCAAGCTTGAGCTGCACTGAAATTAAGTGTTTTGGGGGAGGTTGTGTGTCCCCTCTGGAGACCCATTGAGACTTAACTTATCAAAGCTCAGCCTTTAATTTCAGCCATTACTTGTTCAACAAGAAAGACAACAAACAAAAGAAAAGGGCAAATAAAGCTGCTTGGCAGTTGGCAAATTTATTGAGCTTGTCCTTTTCTGAGAAAATTTAATTTAAAATAAAGAGTAGCACGGTATGAATCAAATAAGATTACCCACAAAGACTAAGAGCAGCAATGAATCAATTTTAATCCGTGACACAATTTAAATTAATTGCATAAATGTGACATTCATCTCCATTAGTGGACTGGGGGAGGCTGAGGGGCTTTTTCCAGAGCTGCTCCTTAGAAACCCCTGTGTGGGCTGCAGGCTGCTGTTCCCTGACACCAAAATTACCTTTCCCAAAGGTGTGAATCCTGATGTGACCAGTTCACAGCACCACTGAACCCAGAGGGATCCTCAGGTGGTCTCTTGGCCACCCTCCTGCTCTAAGATGGGTGGCTGTGAGATGAGACCAGGGTGCTCAGGGCTTTATCTGGGACCTTGAAGATCTCCAAAAGAGCAGCTGTTTCACTGCTTCACTGTTCTCTTCCTGCAAAACCTTTTTTCTATACCCAAATCAGTACTAATCATGCTTTGATTCATGCCCATGGCTTCTCATCTTCCACTGAAGAGCCCAGAGCCTGGCTCCGCCTTCCCAGTGTTCCAAAATGGTCTGTCTTGAAGCTCAGCAAGGATGAAAATGCTGCTATCCTAACTTAATTTAGCTACTCAAACTGAAAGCAAGTAATAAAGATTTTAAAGCATATTTCCTGTGTATAAGGAAAATGGAGACTGAGCAGCAAAAATGGCAATTTGAAGAGGAAATGTCAGCGTGAGTTATCATGCACCTTTCCTAAGGTGTCCTGCAAGAGTAAAGTAGGGATTAGACAGAAAAACATATCCTAAAGCAGGAATAATAATCCCTAGCTTAAAACTACTTGTGCCATGATACAGATTTCTGTCTGGTATTTATAATTAGAATAAAATGGAACTGCTTTGATATCAACATATTTTCCATGTGACAGTAACACCTAACAATTCCTCTTCCTTTGTCCTTTTAGAGCACTTTTATCAACAGACCTGCCCTAGGGATTTTACCTCCAGAGAACTTCACAGAAAAATTGAAGGAGTCTTTGCTATCAGTAAGTTTGATATACCTGTGGACTGGTCACTGTTATTATCCTCACTGTTATTATAACTTTGCACTATACTTGTGTTCAGTATTTCAAGAGTAATTTTCTGTCTTTGCTGACAGGTAGCTCCTAAGGGTTTGTCGCAGGTGATAACCATGTCTTGTGGATCCTGCTCTAATGAAAATGCCTTTAAAACAATATTCATGTGGTACAGAGTAAGTAAAATATTAAGATATTTTTGTAAGTTTAGATGTAGAAATGAGTACTTACTTATAATCAGAATGGTTAAGAAAAAAACAAGTGAGGCTTGGAGGTTGTCTTGCTCATGTTGTTCTTTATATTCAATCTAGTATAAAATCTTCATTAAAACATCTTTGTCTAAGCTTTTACTTTATAGTGACACAACTTTAGAAGTTATAAAAGAAAGGAAATAAAGAAATGCAGATTGTAGTCAGCATGTGAAAGCCATAGTCAGGGTCTTCCCTGACTCCAGCATTACTGGTTTGTGGTTCAGCCATAAATGCATTGGTTACAACTGCAGGAACACTCATGTTGGGTTGTTTGGGTTTTTTGCAGAACAAGGAAAGGGGCCATAATAATGTCACAAAAGAAGAACTGGAATCTTGCATGATTAACCAGGTAACATTTGTTCTTTAGCACACCTACAGATGTGCCACTGGTTTGGGCTTGGAAGGGAAAACTGGGAGGAAACTTTTGGTTTGCTAAGTGTGAAGTGGAATCTGGGCTTTGTACATTTAGGAAATGGTGAAATACAGATTGCTCCCAACAATATCAGGGAGTCATCAGGAATGCATGGGGGTGCAGCACAGGGGAGCCCCAGCCTCTGCCCACTGAGCCCCCACAGCCCCAATGCACCCCTGAACATGTGCTCCTGATTAGTGTGCAGGGGATGGCTGCTGCAGGCCCAGCCTGGTGTGAGCTCAGCGATGTCAGCCGCAGCACGAAGCACCCGGCACTGGTCACTGTTCACCCCGCCTCTGGGAGCTGGGGCGGGCCGAGGGCCGGGCAAGGTTCTCGGTGAAGGCTGTAACAATTTGTGGTGCCTGATGGAAGAGGAGCTGAGGGGGCAGGGAGGGGGATGTGAACCCCACACTGACTCCTCTGTGTGCTCTGCTTGCAGCCCCCTGGCTGCCCTGACTACGCCATGCTCTCCTTCATGGGCGGCTTCCACGGCAGGACCCTGGGTAAGCTGTCCCTGTCCCCCCTCAGCTTGCTGTGCTTGTCCTTGGGCACATAGAGCCAGTGGAGAAGCTGTGGGCTCATTAAGGTTTGCCTCAGAAGTCCCGCCAGCACTGGAATGTTAGAGTGACAGTAGGAATTGATTTGACCGTTTTGGAAAAACTCTTTTCAGACAGGCTCTCATTTTCATTCTGAATCCACAGTTTCCTGTCCGTACTCATGAAAATCTAACTCCTGGGGTAAAATCACCACAAACATGCTGTCACTTACTTTTACTGGTTTATATCAGCTCAGTCCCTGTTCTAAGCATATTTTACCTGAGAGTGTTGTAACTGTGAGCTTTGTGAGCAGGTGTCTTTGGGGGGATGAAACCCACCTTGTCTGAGCAACCTGTTCAGACTGACAGAGGTTCTCCTGCTCTTCTGCAACAGTGCATGTGGAAACTGGTGTATAATCTAGAGCAATCCATTTAAGCCTGACTAAATCCAATTACCCAGTATTTCAGAAGACAGTAAAAACACAGAGCAATTCTAAGAGAATTCTACAGTCAGGCCATTTTTCACCTCCTGGTAGCTTTTTTCTTTTATTGTTCCTAGATGGGTATTATTTTAATTTTTCCCTCTCTGGACTTAGGTTGCTTAGCTACAACTCACTCTAAAGCAATTCACAAACTGGACATTCCCTCATTGGACTGGCCTATTGCTCCATTTCCAAGGCTAAAGTATCCCCTGGAAGACTTTGTGAAAGAGAATCAACAGGAAGAAGCCCGTTGTTTAGAAGAGGTAAAAAATTCCCTGGCAGTTTTCTGTTGTTTTGGGTTTGAAATAATGAATAGTGTTGGTAGGATTAGTGCTTTTCACTAAAAGAATGTTTTCAGGGATTGGAACAGTCTGTGATTGGACCAGCATTCACTGTTGTTTACAGTCAGACCTTGCTCCCTGCCAGCTGACTGGCAATACAGGGCTGCATGAGTGATACCAAAGGGACATTTCACCCTCAGAACTTTGTATCACAGTGAACTCATCTGCCAGCCCTTGCCAAAGGGCCATGGGCTGAGAGAGCAGTGTGGATAACCCTCTCTGCAGAGAGAACCTCTAACAGTATTTCAGCCTTTCCAGCTTTTCCATGGCAGCTTCTGGCATAAAGCTCTGATTGTGCAGGGGTGGACCTGTGAGTGCACTTAGCCAAACCTGCCTCCCTCCAGGGAACACAGAAAGCACAGCAAATGGATTCCCTGGGGCTGCTC
Organism: Cettia cetti; assembly: GCA_013401135.1. NCBI lineage: Eukaryota > Metazoa > Chordata > Aves > Passeriformes > Sylviidae > Cettia > Cettia cetti. Next base: position 41,953 of record VZUI01048053.1, on the reverse strand, counting down.
CAGGGTACCTTTGATGGGAGAAATGCAATGCTGGATGCCATTATTTTAAAAACAAACAAACAAAACAAAAAGCCAAACGTTTTCTTAGCAAGTCTGTGCTTGGCTTACTGGCACCCTTTGGAAACCATTGCTTTGCACAGTCTGCAGGGGCTGTGGCCCTGAGGGCTCTGAGGGGGATTTCAAGCACAAACACTGCACTAATTGCAGTAACTGTCACTAGGAGGTTAACGAGAATTATCTGTCTGCCCCTTACAACAATAGGATTTCTGCACTATTTCATCAGATTAATTTTAATATATCTGAAGTGGGTGACTGGAAACAGTGAATTTTCCAGATTACCTTTTCTAATACATTAGCAAAGCTTTGGTTTCTGACACAAAATCTATCCCCTTCCATATCACTTAGGTGGAATGACAGCAGTGGCACAGTGAGCTGCAGTGGTGCTCAGCACACTGCCAGCTGAACCTGGCTAGAGCTGTAGATAAATGTGCAACTTGTTACAGTGTGATTAGGACATGACTTAAACCCATCCAGGAACAAAAAGACAGTGTTAAATGCTGGAGGAACTGCTTGTTAATTCTTTGTGTCTCCTGGTACCTTTATAGCCAGGAATGTCCATGCAAATTTGAAGTTCTGATGAGATTTAATCTAGCTGGGAGAAAATGTACAAATGTTCTGCAAGGAGCATGTACCATAAGTGTTTGATTTACAGGTGGAAGACCTGATTGTAAAGTACAGGAAAAAGAAGAAGATTGTGGCTGGAATCATTGTGGAACCGATACAGTCGGAGGGTGGGGACAATCATGCTTCAGATGACTTCTTCAGAAAGCTACGAGATATTGCCAGGAAGGTAAGAAAACATTTCTCTGGCCACTCAGTGGTAGCTAAACATGCACCTACACATTGCTGTGGGTGTCTCCAGAGGCTTTGCCCTGCCCCAGGCTCTTGGAGGCCTCCTTGGCAGCAGTCAGGGTACAAGCAATCCCTGCTCTCTTCCATTTGATTCACACCTAATGGTTTCCTCAGTCCAATAAATTATCTTCTCATTTCAAAGTGAGTGAGAAATTACTCTGATTCATTAGCTATGAATTTTGCAGATGTGTTCTTTAAATGATCATGCGAGTTGTTTGAGGAGGTTCTGTTTCTGAAGAAGCACTTTGTGGAAAGCATAAATTTTTAATGACAGGTTTTTAATTGCAAAAACCCCGCTGAAACACAACTCAAGGCCAGCCATAGTGCTGATGTTCCAACAAAACAATGAAATGGACAGATGTCTTGGTATTTAGAATGTAAAGTTACCTATTTAGAAGCTATGACCCTCAGTAATACTTACTCCATGCTCTTCTTCACCCTCAAAACATCTGTGTGCTGAAGAGATGCTGGCAAAAGTACTTACCCATTGTTTTTAAATACAGTATTATGATATAGCTTGGTGTCCCTGTCACAAAGTTCGAACAAAATAGTCCTTCACATAAAAGCCCCACATTGCCAGCTCACATGAATAGCTTTTACAGCAGAGCTGTCTGAAAAGGCAGCTTTTTATACCCCCTAAACTGACCAGCTCATGCTGCTGGTACTGTCTCTGTGGCACATAATGCCCAACTCCAATTGGGGGCAGAGACTTCGTATTTCAAACAAACAAAGTGCCTAGAAAGGACACTCTGCTTCCCTCAGGGGCTTTGAAAATGCCACCTCTGCTCCTCCCAGATGTTTTCAGGTAGCCTCTAAAAATGCTATGCAAAAGACTATATAAAACATGTACTTGATGAATATGGGTAGAAAATAAGTTTCTAGTGCCTTCCTGAAAAATCAGCTGATTTTTTAACTGTGAAATCTGACACAAGTGGCCCTGCTGGAGGGGTTGGGAGGGGAGTTTGGGGCAGTGAGGGGAGAGGAAGGAGGGATGTTGGCTGTTCACTAAGGGAGGTGTTTCTAGTCTGGGAAGGAGGGCTCACATTCCCTGCTCCTCACTCTCTCTGCAGCATGGCTGTGCTTTCCTGGTGGATGAGGTGCAGACAGGAGGCGGCTGCACAGGGAAGTTCTGGGCACACGAGCACTGGGGCCTGGATGACCCAGCTGATGTGGTAACATTCAGTAAGAAGATGATGACAGGAGGATTCTTCCACAAAGAGGAGTTCAGACCAAATGCTGTAAGATTTTTGATGAAACTTGAACTCTGTGCTAGTTGTGACCCCCTGAGGAGTGACTGGATCCATGGAAGGGACAAGGTTTCCTCCAGCGGTGCAGGTTCAGCTGGATGGGGCTGCTGTTCTACAGAAACTTGCTGTGTGCTCACACAATTATCATCACCTCTTCACTTTTATTCCAGTTGTTGTCAGTCACCAAGGTCATAAAGCTGGTGGGGGGAGAGGAGAACTGGGCTAAGCCTAATGGAATAAACCTTCAGTACAAAATCCAACAACAAACTGACACCTTCTCCTGTAGGGCAACTTGGGAATTTCAGAGCTTGTGTGTCAGCATTACAGATTCTGTCAGCAGGATTTCTTCTTTGCACTAATGACATTTTAGATGTAATAAATTTTAAAAAAATCAAATTGAAGGGAAGAACATAAAGTTTGATGTAAAAGCCTGTATGGATGATGCTGATTTCCTGTCATCTATAGCTGTTTCAATGAGATGTCAGAGTAGCAAGGCAGAGTACACTAAATGAGAAACATGAAGTAATCACCCTGTGTTTCAGCTCAGCAATTGGATTTTGCTTTACAGCATAAAAAAAGAGAGGTTGGTGAGATTAGTGCATGCCTTTTCATACATATGTTTGTACTGTCAGTGTGATGCCTTGCTTTTCTTAATTTATAGTGATTTGCCTGTTAACATGTTCCACAACTCTTTTTTCCACCCTTTCCCAAGCCCTACCGGATTTTTAACACCTGGCTTGGAGATCCATCCAAGAACCTTATGCTTGCTGAAGTCATTAAGGTTATTAAAACAGAAGACCTTCTAAACAATGCAACCCACGCTGGGAAAGCACTACTAACTGGGCTGCTGGATTTGCAGGTAAACATCTGGAAGGATTGTAGATAAGGAGAAATTTGCTGCTGAAGTACCATCTGATCTTCTCCAGTTTAAACACTTGGACTGAGGAACTCCAGCTGGGGTCTAGACCATTATAATAACTTCAACACAGGCCTGAATAACTGTGTCCCATTTGGAATTGAAGTAAACTTTCTTTTGCTGACTTAAAAATGCAAGGTTTATATAGCTTAATCCAATATAAAGGGTGATCCCCAAAATATCTGAGGGTATGTACTGCAGCTAATTAAATTACTTTGCTAGAAGGTTTTGTTACCTTAAGGAGCTGGTATTTCCTTGGCCTAAGGTTCTTTTTAAAGGAAGGTGCTTTCATATTTTGTTCCAATTCTGCTGGGCTGTTGAAATAAGAAAATTGTATCTTTCCCTTCTTTGTTTAAAGGAAATTCCCTACAGCTTCTACTGTGGAGCTCTACAGACAGTAGACCGTATTTAAGGATAGTCTTGCAGGTGCTCACCTCCCAAAGGCATTTTGCATAGAATAATCCCAAACACAGTCTCTGCTCTTTCCACATCTTTAAGACATAGCAGGCAGGAGAACAGAAAATACTATAATCTCATACTTTGGAGGGCCAGAATACAGCTAGTCCTATCCAAAAGATTGCTCTTCCAAAAGACGAGGACTGTAATTGAGAGTAAGTGATGCAGATGCTACTGGCAAGTGTCTCAGTGCAGGGTAAGAATGAGCTGGTTTCTGGCCCCAGTGCAGATGGTTTATGCTCAGGTTTTCCACTGTAGATGTAAATAAGGTGTGTTATGCTCATTCCAAAGAATATTTTACTTGACCCAGCTCCTGGGTCAGATTCATTCTCCCTCCCTGCTTTGCGTTGGGCTCTGCAGGCTGAGCAGGACACGAGGCCATGTGAGCCAAGTTCCCCTCCAGTGGAGCAAGGAGGCAGCAGGGTTTCCACCTGGCAGAGCCAGGCTTTGCCACCAGGTGCCCTTTGTTGCAGCACCTGCCATGTGCTTGTCTCTCCTCTCTGCAGGCTCGTTACCCCCATCTCATCAGCAGAGTGAGAGGAAGAGGAACATTCTGTTCGTTTGACACTCCAAATGATGCAACTAGAAACAAGTTAATTACAATAGCCAGAAACAAAGGTAAGGAACTTTTTGTGTTGATGAGCTTCACATGACAAACAGTGGCATTCATATGTGAAGGTAATGCTTCATATTTTCCTTTTCATATAGTGTATGGGTATTTCAGTATCAGAGGACAGTAATGAAATGACAAAGTTGGATTTAGACTTTTCTGGAGATACTTGTTGTCAGAGACCTCAGATCAGTCTGTTGCATGGTGTGTACATTTACCAGTCTCTGCAGGTCTGAGGTGACTGGAAGAGATCTTGTATGGCATGAGTTTTTGTGACATCAGGTTCAGAGTCCTCTGCAGTGAGTTTAGGTGCCCATGGACATGGCTTACTTCTAGAAACAGGAACGTTAGAAAGTTAATGTCACTCAGGAAAACACAGGGAGAAGAACAATGAGTTTTATAGATGCACCATTCCTATACCTAGGAGTACCTAATGATGAAAAACGAGTGGCTAAACTTGGCACAGATCTACAGTGACATCCCTCTTTTCCCACAGAACAGCTGCAGACAGGCCCAGGTATCAAGAGGGGAACCTTGGGATCCACACCTAACATTCTCTTTGAATGGAACTGTGTGGACCCCATGTTTGCTGCTGTCTCTTTTTTGCTGTTACTCCTATCTTTTGAAAGAAGCAGGCAGGGTGCATCTCAGCTGTGGTGAAACCAACATTTTAGAGTGTTAAAGACACCATTTTTTGTTCTTGGAAACTAAGCCAGCAGGGAAAGAAGGCAAGTGGTTTGTTTCATGGTAAACCAAGGCTCAGCTTTAAGGCAGGATAAGCTCAGTTTAGTAATATGGGTTCTCATTGCTCAAACATTTCTAAGAATTGATTTTGGGCTAAAAAGTGCACTTAAAGCACTGCAGGGAGAGGTTTACAGGCACTGAGACATTTTAACTTCTTGCCATTAAAAACAAATTAGTTTAAAAACCAATGCAGAGAAACCTCCTGTGTCTTGTTGTGGCACCAAGATACTTGACCAGGAGAGAACTGCAGCTCTGAAATCTCAGATGCTGTTTAAGCTCTGTGCTGGATGGATTCTTTCCCTTGCTGTCAGGATTAGTCCCAATACTCCAGATGTTTTATAGAACAGCTCCAGGCACTCACAATGTTCTTCTAAGCTGCTGTGAAGCTTGAGGCCACTCACACTACAATGTGCTGCATCACAGTGTGGCTAGCAGGATTTGGGGAGCGTCTGTTGGCCCTCCATAATGGCGGTATCCTCATTCAGAGACCTGAATTTTCTGGCTATTTGGCAAAGATGGAAATGACTAGAGAACCTGTTCTGTTCTCATTCCAGGTGTTGTTCTGGGAGGCTGTGGAGACAGATCCATCCGTTTCCGTCCAACGCTGATCTTCAAGGATCACCACGCGCACCTCTTTCTGAACATTTTCAGTGACATCTTAGCAAACTTCAAGTAAAAAGCAGTTCTCTCATACTGAACAGCTGATTATGAAATTAGTTTGCATTAATTCATGTCTTCTCTACTTACAAGATAAGTGTAAAGTCATAAGCTGAGGTTTGTGTTCTGTCTGTAATCCTGCCCAAGGCAAGTTGCTCCATGCACACGCGCCCCAGGCAGAGCATTGGCACTGGTCACCAGCAGGTACATGCAGCTGTCCCTCACTGTGCATTCCCTAGAAAATGTGGCCTGGTGCATTCCCTGGAACCTCCCTCTTCTGGCCTGGGCCATGTTAACTGCAGAGTCCTCCCTACAGACATGTCCCTGACTCTCCACTGTCTGGTACAGTCTGTCTCCACAGGTGACCCTGGTAGATTTGCATCCAGAAGCAGCAGCGAGTGTGGCCAAGCTCTCAGAGCCACACACCTGCCACACAGAGTGCCGTTCTCTAATGGCAGCTGGAATAAAATCAGTGTTTCAAGGAAAGCTCTGCTTTCCACCACTGCCAAGCACAGTATTTTACAGAATAATTTCCAGCTTTGTTCCCTCGAGCACAGGCATCTGCCACACCAACTGCATCAGGGCACTGCTGGCTCTGCCCAGCCTGCACTCACTGCTTCACGGGGCACTGGTGCCCTCAGCCACACCTGCAGCGCTGCAAGTGGCACTGAAGCCCTTGTCCTTTTGTCCCCATCATGGATGGGTTTTAAAACTTTTGGACTTCTCTTACAAGCAGACTTGTACAGAGAAAACTCTACCCTGCAGTATGTAATTTGACAAAGCTTAGAGAACCATGCAAAGCACATTCTTCCACTTCTGCCAGCAGTCTAGAATTATTCCAGATTATTTTACCACTTGCCCAGAACACACAATAGCCATTAATTTACCTATTGTAACTTCTACACAAATACTTGAGGTATTTTGTAAAACTAAAGCAGAAATGCCATTATCTGGTATCAGAGCCACTATAGTGAAGGCCTAGTCCTGACTGCACATTTATAATGCAAATTCTATTTTTGTTCTAATAGTATATTCTAAGTCATCAATACTTCAGAGATCTTCTGGAAAGCCACAGGATCAAAAAAAGTGTCAAGAGTTCATTAATTTGTTTCTCTTCAGAAAATTGTTTTGGATGTCTCTTTACTGTTTGCTGAAGGCTGACTTGAACTAGATCTGGTGCCTTTCTTTTTCTTGGTGAGCATCTGGATTTTTGTTTACTTAGTTTAACTTTTTGTTGTGCACCAAAAAACAGGGACCACAATGGACTTTTACAGTTGCCCTTTCAGGACCTGACTACAATTTTTAAGTACATAATATGAGACAGAGAAGTTAAAAGATTTACATGTTTAATTCAGCTACCAATATGTGAAAAGGTTCCTTACCTGCTTTGAGAAGTGTTAATCATGGTTTTCCCACTTTAAAGTACTGGTATTGGGAAACACAAGCACATCACTTCTGCCAGCTTAAACCCAGTGGGATTTCTGTAAACCTCTGCAGAAATCAGCGTTCTGGGGCCAGCTGGGCAGAACCTGAGCAGGTTTTTGAACAGAGGTTGTAGAAATCTGGGGGAAGGACCGGTAAAAATTGGTGTTCAACAAAACTTCATTGTCATCGCTGTCCTCGTAAGCGTATTATCAGCAAAAGGAAAGTCAAACCAAGAACTGGGTTTGACAGCATTTTGGGAATTAGTTTGTTCAACATATCAGTGCAGTAGTTTTAGTGAATGTCTCTAGCAAGTCTTGTACTTTTACAGAAGCAAAGGTCCAGTAATTTGAAGTCTTACCACATCTTCACTTTTATTATGACTTCTCTAGGTGTTTTTATAATTTTTACTGACACTCAGTAACTGTATAATTGTGTACAACGTTGATGAAATCATTAGAGAATATATAGAAAGCACTGCAGCTGAAGCATATAAATTAATATTGTTTACAGCATACTGTGGACAGTGCCAAATAAATGTTTAAACAAATACTTAAGTACACTTCATGGTGTAACTAGTAACTGTACACAGATTCATAACAAATGACATCAATCATGTGTAATCAATATTCTTAAATAAAATATTTATAATTGAACATCTCCAGGGCTTTTCATTTAACAGCCAGTACATGCCAAAACTGAAGCATTACTCTGATGAATATAAACATCCAAAAAACAGTGTACCTGTGCAGCCCACTGTATTTTGCTGCCATGGTGTTTATGCCAAGGAACATTTGGATTTGATATAGGTGTGCTACACAGTGTCAGCCAAAATTGAAGCTCACAGACCCCCATTAGAAAAAATTCAATATGAGAAATAGTAATTCAGGGTTACCCTGTGCACCTAAGTGGCAATTTTACTTAACTGCCTTTGCTGATCCACCAGGAAACAGAGGTTTTGCTTCACAAGAGGAAGAATTAAGGAAAGAACACTCCAGATTATGGGTGAGAGTTCGTTTATTCGCCAGTTTCAAATGAAGTTAGAACTGGAAGAGGGGTGTAAGGAGTTACCTGGCTTCTGACAATTCAAAAAATGTGTTACATGTTATAGGTGATAGGTTTAGTTCTTTCTTGGCTTTAAATTCCTCATTTCTCCTGAGGTTTTGGAAAAGGAGAAATCACACCAGTACCATGGAATAAGACCACAATCCCCCATGGAGACAGGTGCTGCTTTTCCCACTCCAGTGAAGAATGGCAATTTCTGTAAGAGGCTCCTGAAACATTGTCCCAGCCTTTAACTTAACAGCTGAGCTGCCAGTGTCTCTTGCAGCACACACCCTTGTTTTGCCCAGTTCCACTCCCATCCTGCAGGACCCTTCTGAGGCCAGGACACCTTCCCAGTTCCCTCAACTGCATTAAAACATGAGCATGACTCTCTCTGTCATTCAGCAGTACCATCATATGGATGTACCAGATCAGCTTTAATTTCCAGAGGCTTCCCAGCCAACCTGAAATTTGAAGTAAGGATGCTCTGGCAGCTCCTGCATTTCAAGAGCTTTTTCATCTTAACAACCAAAGAGACCGACTGAAACTAGCATGGGTCAGCCCCAGTAATTTGGCCTCCTACAGCACATCCCAAGGACAGTTCAGACTTGGAATGCTGTGATGTTACTGAATCCAACATGGAACAGACACTCCTCACACCATACACAAGCTGCAAGACCTTTAATCCAGAGGGCTGTGCTTTGCCATTGTGACTTTCTGCACTGGGTACACTTGCAGCAGGCTTTGCATAGGAAAAGAACAGAGATGTGGAGTTCAGTAAACTACTTAGACCTCATGGAACAATAAGCACAATGAATATGCAACGTGGAAAATCACTGGAAATGAGTTGCTGTGTCACGCAAGTTCTCCAAATATCTGAGTAAATTTCTCTCTGTCTACAATCTGGCCATACTTAATTGTAAAATACAAAGTATCTGTACTGTTAGACCGTTTGAACTGGTGAAGTAGCTCGTCCTTGCTATCTCCAACTTCATCCAAAGTCACCACAGTCTCTATGGGACAGTAAATATCATTACGTCTTCCCCAAAATGTCAAGTGGGCCACTCTGACAGTTTGTCCAGTTTCACTTAGGTAGATTAATCCAATAATTCTTCTGAAAAAGTAGCTCATACCATACAACATTGCCCCAGCAAAGACAGCGATGCCAGTTGTATAGAGGAGGATGTTCTGAGACACCTGGCCCTGCAGGTAGAGGTAGTAGATGGGAGGCAGCGTGATCATGGAGGTGGCAGTCTGCAACAGCTTCAGCCTTGACAGGACCCTGCAGTATTTTATCCCTGGGAACCTGTAGACCAGTCTGAACTCTTCTGTCCTCCCATCCACCGCCTTCTGCTGAACCACAGCAGCAGGGGCCGAGTGGGACAGACACACAGACGGCTCTCGTGGTCTCCTGAGATAATTATTGACATCATGAACTCGCTGGGTTTGTGATTGCAAACGCTCCCACGAACCCAAAATCCAGGGCAGCTGAGCATCTTCCCTTCTCCATGACCTTGTGCAGAGCTCCTTCTGTAGACATCTCCCAAAAGCTGGTGCTGTGCAAGCTTTAGTCCTAACTGTGCAGAGCCAAGCCTGTAAGGTAAGATTCCCACCAGTCATCATTTGAGTCCTCTATAAAACCCCATCAGTGAGCTCAGACAGTAAAGCACGGCCCCAGCTCACTGTAACTTTAAACCATGTTCTGATACGGGAACCGGTGTTGGTGCTCGCATCGCTGCCTGCAGACCGACAGGGAAAACTTTGCCAGCACAACTGATATTGGTGAGCTCAGTGACCGACCTTTGCACATCCCCTGCCTCTCGCTGCCTGAGCAATATCGCAGTGAAAGCTGCTTCTAACCGGGTGAAATCGGCGACTCGTTAAATAACCACGTAAACAGCAATTTCAGGGAAACAGTAAAGTGGACTAAGCACGGTAAAGGGGAGCAGAGCGCCGTAGGCCGAAGGAGGGAGCAGACGCTGGCAAGGGAAAAGGCAGGAAGGGAAGTTCCGCGCTGCCCCCCATGCTGCAACACGCGCGGGCACCTATCCGTGCAAGGACCCGTCACCGCGCGGCCCGGAGGGATGGCGACAGGAATGGAGATAGGGATGGAAAAAGGGAAAGGGAAGGAGACGGGGAATGGGGAGAAGGAGGGGAACGGAGAACAGCCCGCCCGGCAACCCCGGCTCACCGCCGCCATGGCCCCGCCGCCTCAGCGCGGCTGCGCCCCGGCCCGCGCGCGGCGCGCCGGGAGAGGCGGCCCCGCCTGCCGCAGCCATGGCGCCGCCCGCAGCGCTCTGCCTGTTCGACGTGGATGGCACCCTCACGGCCCCGCGCCAGGCGAGTGCGGGACGGGCTGCGAGCCCGCGGGGAGCGCGGCGGATCGCACACCGCCTCCTGCCTACGGGCCCGCGGGGAGCGGGGCAGGTCTCACACCGTGTCCTGCCTTGCGGGGAGCGGGGCAGGTCTCGCGCCGTGTCCTGCCTTGCGGGGAGCGGGGCAGGTCTCGCACCGTGTCCTGCCCACGAGCCCGCGGGGAGCGGGGCAGGTCTCACGCCGTGTCCTGCCCACGAGCCCGCGGGGCCCGGCGTGTGCCGCATGCCGCGGGCTCCGTGGGCACATTCAGCATATTTAACGCTGCCTGAAGGCCCGCACGGTGCTGCGGGTTTGTGCTGATTGTTGCGGAATGCAGGCGCTGGCCTCCGGCAAATCTGACGGCTCTGTTTTGGACCGCAGAAAATCTCGGCGGAGATGGCGGCGTTCGTGCAGCGGCTGCGGCAGAAGGTGAAGGTGGGAGTGGTGGGCGGCTCGGACCTCGGCAAGATCCGCGAGCAGCTGGGCCAGGACGGTAAGGGCCGGGCTGATGCAATCCGCGCTCGGGGCCCGCGGGGAAGCCGTGAAGGTTAAGTGGAAGCTGAACCTGGTCCATCCCTCCTTCCCTTGCTTTTAATTGTCTTCTTGGTGGTGGTGTGTTGCACTCAGGCTGTGGGGAGCTACTAACCGGCATTTGGAAATGGCAGCTTGTTTGCACTGTGTAGGTGTCTCGATATCAAATTAAGAGATTATTACTAGCAGTGAAATCCTGCCTTGATGGCAGGACCTTGAGGGCTTTTTCCCGCTGCTGTGCACAGTGGAGCCGGGTATATGACATACACGCGTGGGCTGCTCAGCTGTCAAACACATCCCTCGATGAACTGATTTTGTTCACTGTGGGGTTATGATGCAGCCATGGACTCTTTCCTTAGTGCTTTATTCTTAATGGCCTGTACTTAATTGATGCTACTGATAGCCTCCTGTAGTGCCCAGACAGCTCAGTCTGTTTGCCTTCCAAGTGGTCTCCAAGCTACTAAAGCAAAAAATATCATCTTGTGTTGTGCTAAGATTCACAACCTCCAGACATCTGCTGAAGATTAGTGACATTGAGGAAACAAACCTAAAAGGACAGTATTTGGCTTGCTCTCTACCCAGGCCGTGTGCCAGGTGTTTGCAGTATTTGAGGTGTTTGGTCATTTCTTTACATTTAATGCAGAGTTATATGCCTGTAAGTTAAACTACAGGTAAGTCAAACAAATTATTTCATGTGATTTGAAGTGTGCATTAATCATAGTTAGAAATGGGACTAACATTAATCTTGTGCTTGATGCTATGCTGCTTTCATGCTTTAGTAGCTATTGTTTGTTGTATTTTAACCTGTTTAACATTTAAGACAATTCTGCATTAAGCATCATGGGGAAATGATGAGTTACTGTCCTTTTGCTTGTTTGCAGTGATTGAAAAATATGACTATGTGTTCCCAGAAAATGGCCTGGTAGCATACAAAGATGGGAAATTCTTGAGCAAGCAGGTAGGTGTGAAATTTTCAATAGTGGGAAAGAGGAATTTTCTAAACAAGATTTTGATTTATTTGTACAGGGTAGTCCTCTGTAATCACCCTTCCAAAGACCAAAATTACTGCTGCTTTCATATGCTAGTCCTGTTAATGGATCATTCATTTGGCATGTAATGTTTAACATAAATAATGGAGAGTAAACATTTGAGAGAGATCCTGGCTGAATTTGCTGCCTTGACCAGTGGTTCTAGTTCACTGCAGGAACAAGCTTCATTTCTTCATGCTTGCCTATAGCAGACATTAAGTGCAGTTTTTTGTTTAGGGCTCCTGCCTGTGGCACACAGTTTCCTTTTGAAGCAGGTACAAGTAGGAATCATATTAAAGGACAGTTTGGTGTTATAAAGTGAACAGAAAGACAAATGAGAGCCTTTAGTTAGTACCATGTGAGCATCAGCTGATATTACTGATTGAAGGCTTGTTTGTTTCTCTGTGGTATTAACCATGCCTGATGACCCCATGTCTGTGTTTTCCATGTGACTTGCTTTTAGAATCTCAGATTCTGGACGCTTGGTTGAATGGTGTTTGTTTTGTTAGAGCATTCAGGGCCACCTGGGCGAGGACATCCTGCAAGATGTCATCAACTACTGCCTGAGTTACATTGCAAAGATTAAACTTCCAAAGAAGAGGTATGTGCACGCAGACATCCCAGGGTGCCCGTGTTCTCCATGGGGGAGATAAAGCTCAGCTCAAGGTGCTCAGCAGAAAAACGAGTAATTTCTGCCTAGGGAACAAGCTCTGGGTGTGTGAAGCAGAGCTCCCTCCATGCATGCAAAGACAGGCTCCCAGCTGGAGCACAGGGTTTGAAATACTGATTTAGCACTTTTATGTCAGAGGGAAGGAGATTCAGTTTGGAATTCAGCAGCATAGTGTTTTCCAGAGAAGAGAAGTGCAGCCAGACCAGCTCTGTGTGATGTGTGAGGTGCAGCTGCTCCAGACACTGAAATGCACCGTGTGAGGCAGGCCAGAACACTGCCCACATTGCTGTGAATTTTGCAGCTTCACCCCAAAACTTGACTGCCTGGCCTGTCAGCTTGATGGGATGCTCCAGTCACACTTGTTAAACCAAATCTGACTTTTAAAAGTAAGGGTGATGTTGAGGTTGCCAGATTCAAAGTCCAAAAGATTTATTGGTGCCAGAGGTATCTGCATGTTTGGGGTTTATGCATACGATTAGACAGCTGATTCTCACTGTATTTAGAATTAAATGGAGATTTATTGTGATATTTAGCATTTTGAGCAATTTTCTCACCTATTTTCTGCCTTGTTAATCAATTCCCTTGCAGAGGCACTTTCATTGAGTTCCGAAATGGGATGTTAAATGTGTCCCCCATTGGAAGAAACTGCAGCCAGGAAGAACGACTCGAGTTCTATGAACTTGATAAAGTGAGTTACAACTCTTGAAAGATACCCAGCTCTCCTGGAGGAGGCAGTTATGGCCAGGTTATGATTTTTAAAAAACTTTTACAATTTGTGCAATTTTTTTTCATGTTAATCCTTTCCATGTGGTTTAACTAATTTCCTCATTCAGACCTCAGGCAATAGACAATGGGTTTTTTGTTGGAATAGCAAAGATTACTTGTAAAAGAGTGGGTTTGGCTCATATTTTTAGTCGAATATCCAGGGTACTGAACATCCTGCTTCTATACATAGGGTTTCTAAAAAAACCCTGTCCTGGGTAAAACCATTCTTTCTTTGTAACCAGCCTGGGTCCATTCAAGTCAATAAAACCATTCTCTTTTAGAGGTGTTTTTGGGTTATCTTTTAACTGGTGAATCAACACAGCGTGTAACTGATGTTTGGGTTTGTTTTCTTTTTTTCTTAACAGAAGGAGCATATAAGAGAGAAATTTGTAGCTGATCTACAAAGAGAATTTGCAGGCAAAGGCCTCACATTTTCTATAGGTAATACTTTAAAAGAATGTAATTTGAAACATCAATTTATTTAAATTTCATTGAAGTCATACTCTCTTATGCCTGTGACATCCCATCTCATTTGTGTGACAGCTCTCTCTGGGGGTGGTTGCAGGCAAGACTGAGCCTCTTTTTCCTCTCAGGCTTTTATTGGGACATTCTAATTGAAACCCATCAACAAAGAGAACTTCGTTTCTTGTCAGCAGTTCATTGTCCTTTAATGTCAGTTGTGTGACTGATTCTGCTCATTTTGGAGCATATTAGATGCTTCAGATTAGTCAGAGTTGTTTCTGTGAATCAGTTTTGATCAGAACTGCTGTTCCAGTTGCCCTTGGTTCTTCAGCTATACCTGCACTGTGTGGGAGGAAGGAAAGAATAAAAAAGCAAGTGCATGCTTAAGGAAAAAAAATTAAAACAAGAGGGAATTTAAATTTTATGCATTTTTTCTTGTTTACCCTCTCTCCTAATATATTACCACGCTCCTGCCTTTTATTGTTTTTCAGAATTGCAAAGTGTGATTTGCATTAGTGCCAAAGCACTAAGGCAAAAGTGAACTTCAGTGTAGTTCTTCTCTGCTCTTTATGTTTTAAATACTTTTTGGACACCTGCTTCAGCTGGGAATCATGCTCTTAGGTACTGGTGAAGGCCAAGGGCTCAGAATTGAACAGCTGTTGTCCTGTTAGGATGTGCTGGAAGGGCTGATTTCGTCCCTTTCCTACTCTGAAAACGTTAGAAAGTCTTTGCCTATGATTTTATGGCTGTACATATATCAGTGGCTGTGTTCATTTGTGTCCTTTCTTTCTGAAAGTAAGGAGGTTAAATGTAATTCTTTTTAAAAGGTTCATTTGGGTAGCAGTGAGTATTTGGAAAAATGCTCAGACTTTGTGGAATGGAAAAATAATCTCTGAATCACAGCTGCAATAACTGATACCCTATAAAACACTTTCTGTACTTGCATGACTTAACTCTGGGGTCTCACATCACAACATTTCTGTGTCTTCTGCACAGCTCCCTACCCTAAAATCTTACCCAGTTTAGGCTTTTTTTCACTTCCCCTCCCTTCAGACATAAGTTCTGAAAATGAAACTAGTCTTGCTTCCTCTCTCTCCTAGGAGGGCAGATAAGCATCGATGTGTTCCCAGATGGCTGGGATAAAAGGTACTGCTTAGGAATTGTTGCCAAGGATGGATACAAGACTATTTATTTCTTTGGAGACAAGACCATGCCAGTGAGTACATTAGTTTGATATATTAATTTGAGAGCTGCTGTAGTTAAACCTCAAGGACTGTAGGTTCTAACCTTATAACCTTAGTCCTGACAAGAGCTGAAGTCAGGATATAAACCTGTGTCCATGTTTACTTGGCTGCAGCTGGGAAGTTTTCTTTCTGTTTCCTGAAGTGAACACAAGGTTCTTGCCTTAACAGAGGTTGTTTTAAAATTGAGCTTCTGTAATTCTGTTAAACATCTAGGTGACATGACTCTGTGAAACTGATTGTCCTGCTTGGTCAGTGTAGATTGATTCTTCTTGTTGGCTGGCATTTATTAAACATAATTATTTCCTGTCCTATTTAATACTGTGCCTTTGCTCAGTTTCCACCCTGGGGAACTGAACAGAGTCCTTTGTCCTTCACCATGGGCAGAGCTCTGCAGGGCAGTTCAGGGGCTTTTAAAAATCCTGAACAGAGAACTGACAAGATCTTGTGAGGGCAAATGGCAAGCACAAGGGCTTGCTTGAAATTAAAGCTGTCTGAATATGGCCAAGGGACAGTGTCAGGCTAAGTTTTATAAGAAAAGGCTTAGTTTTATAAGAACTTACAGTTACAAAACTCTTAAGTTCCTCAGGACTTTATAAATTTTAAAAGGTGTAGTTTTACAAGTTGTTTTCCCTCGACATCAGCTGCAGAAGTAATCCCCTGTCCCTCTGGCACAGAGCTTACAGACAGTTCATTTTAAACCCTCTAAGTGGCAGTGCAGCATTTCCAGAGAGTTGAAGCACTAAGAGCTGATGCTGACCCCGTGAAAGCAGTGTGGCAAACAGAAATTTGGGAATGAAGCTATGGATTTTGGGGACCTGTGCTCATACAGGAGCAGTGCTGTTGTTCACTGAGCCTAATCCCTGCAGGCCCTTGGAAAAATGCTTTTCCTGTTTCCCTTCATGTGTCCCTTTTTGTGACTGTGCTTTATGTTAAATAAACTTAAATCCCCTTCTTCCAGGGAGGGAATGACTATGAAATTTTCACAGACTCCAGAACAGAAGGCCACACTGTCACATCCCCACAGGATACAAGAAGAATCTGTGAAGAGCTGTTTTTTAAATAAAAGACTTTCAGAATTCACACTTCCCAGACGGTTAAAACAGCAAAACAACTTGAAACATCATCTTCATTCTGTATTGTAATTGGTCATGAATAGCAGGTGCTTTGCAGGTCAGTCATTACTGAAGGGAAGTGTTTTAATTGAAGACCCCTTGCTGACTGTGAGCTCAGCAGGGCTCATTTAGCACCATCCTTCAGTTTCCAATCACATAAATTGTTTTCTCCTTGCTTGGTTGTGGGGTTTGGGCTGGGTTATATTTTGGGTTGGTTTTTAAGATACCTGTAAACATCTTTAACTAATTAATTATCATTTAGGAAGGGAAGGGGAGGCATAATCTGCTTCTAGTTGATTCATGGTCTCAAAATTGCTCTGCAAGGCTTAATCCCTATTTTTTATGTTGAGGCTGTTTTTTAAAAGATGTGGTTTTTTAAAAAATACCTTGTGCTATATAAATTAACATGAATTACAAGACAGTTGGGATTTTCTTGTCTAAAACTGGAAGATGAGCAAAAGGGAAAGGTTTTATTTCTTTCTGGGGTTGGGAAGATAGCACTGAACCAGAAGTTCAGAACCCTGACTGCCATTCCTGGGAATGCTGGACCAGCTGCCAAGGTTCCCTCCTTGGGGTGGATGTGGTGCCAAGGCACAAGTCAGGTCATGGTACCTACCTACACTCTCTGCAGGCCAAATATAAAAAATCATTTGTAAAAATCAATTAAAATAGCTTCAGCACATTAGCAAAATATATTTATGTCACTTTATGATCATTTTCTGAGATTCCTGGTTAAGGCATTAAGGGTAGGTGAGATTTTTTTGTACTACAAAAATGACCTAAATTATGTTTCTGTTAACATCAAGTCAATGCCTGACACTCTCTGTAACTGTTAATATTACTTTTCTCATCTGGCATTAGGAAAGTAATCTTGAGTATAAACAGTTTGGTTTAGTAAAGGAGAATAAAATCTGATTTTACCATGAAAAAATAGTTTCCATTTGTCATTTTGGTAAATTAAATAAAATACTTTAAGCAGACCTGTTGCATGCTGCCTATCTGTACAAAGAAATGAGTAGTTTGAATCTTCCCAGTTCCAGGTTTGTGGATACCTGCACAGTAAAAAAGCAGAGAATAGAATCTTTGTGTACCACCTGAAATCCCCAAAGGACCTTAGGAAACAAGGAGGGGCAGCTGCAATGCACCTCATGCACCAAAGCTGTTTTGTCTTCTAGCACACTTCTTCCCTAGCTAATTCCTGTTTTAATGGGGGCTGAACCACCCCTGGTGCTGTTCAAGGACAGACATTTTAAGAGCTGCTGTGCTGTGTGCACTCCATGTGCCGTACCTGATGAGTTGGTTATTTTACTGCAGGGCTGGTTGCTGGATTGGCAGTTACCAGTGCAAAATACCCTGTGCAGGACCAAAGCCAGGTGTGTTTTCAGCCCCAAACACAACATTTCTGGCTGCTCTGTCTTGGGAGCCTCCTCTGACATGTCCTGGCCTTACTGTTTCCTAATTGTTCTGGTAACTGCAGTCAGTGGATGTGAAAACATTTCCTTAAATCAAACTCTGAAATGTCACCATGCAGGGGTGTGTGTGCAGGCACCTGCATTCTCCTCTTTAAAGCTGATCCTCTTCAGCACCAGCTACCCAGGGAGCAGACTGGAAACACATCAAAGCACTGAAATGGTTGCATTTATTGTAAAGAAAGCAGAGGGTGATATTCCAACAAGCTGCACAGTGATATACCCAGCACTACCAAGGCTTATGGGTCACACAAAAACCAAACCCAAAGCCCACTACAGCATGGTGTAACACAGGTACAGCTAAGGGAAAACAAGCCAGCACAGCAGCTCCTGAGCCCACAGCCCTGTGCTCTCACACCTGGGAAGGTCAGCTGCTGTGAAAGGCTCAGGACAGGTCCTGGCAGCCAGCACCTCTTGGTGAAGCTCCCACTACACAACTGAAGCTACACTGTTTTATACAACTAACAAGAGCTGTGCTTTCTTTCATTTTTTATTTGTAAAGTCAATAAAAATCCACTGTTAGGAACAGAACAGAGAAAAAATGCTTCATTTGAAAAAAAAAAAAAAGGTATGGAAGGCAAATAGGAACAAAACCAATTTAGTAGCACTACAACTACATGAAGAGTCTGGGGAAGGGTGGCCCTATCACATCCTACCAAGCGAGTTTGCCAGGGAAACAGATGCAGAATCTACTTCACCAAGACAGCTGAGCCTGCTGAGTAACTCACACAGTATTTAACACACAGGCACCTGTGCAGCACACAGCTGCTGTGCAGCAGTGCAGGCGTGCTCCCTGCCCAGTGGCACTCCATGGCAGTCAGCTGTATGCAGTCTAGAAGGCAAATCTTCAGCCTTGTCAAAATTCAAACACAGTCAGAGGCTAGGAAGTATCCACTACTCTACCATTTTCTACCACTTACCTTCAAGCAAATTTAAATTTGGGATGGATTTTTTTTTTTTTTTAATACTGGCCTATAAAATCTGTTGCTAATCAACCATCAAGGCACCTAAGTAAATTCACAAACCAGCCCAGCTTTAGCAGTACAACACAGTCTCACACCTGTGCAGCCACAGCGTTTGCAGTGCTGCACCTGATGGGCACTGGAGCATAACCACCTGGTGGAGATTTTCCACCCTGTGGCAGCTGCTCTGTTTGTGAACTTCCTTCCATGAGGAAAACAAATGAGCAATGAACACCTCTGTCTGCCAAGCCAAGGCATTCAGGCACTGTTATCAGCAATGAAGGTGCTGCAGCCCCAGCAGAGCGGCCAGGGGAACGCAGGCTCACACAACACCCAGGGCTCACAGTTGTGCTCGACCTTCTGCACTGCAAGAGCTCTCCTTGAAACCTCTCCCCCCTTCCCCTGGGCAATTCCTGGAATCAGTTCACAAGACAAGAGAAAACCCAAACCTCCCCTCCTCCACCAAGCACACAAACTAAGTCTCTTTAAATACATTCCTTGTAAACACATTACGCTAGATTTTTTTTTTTTTCATTAGCATTTGAATTGCCTTTTTTTTTTTTTTTAAATCAGGCCAGCTGTAAAAAAATGGTAATTTTGGCCTGCTTCTGCTTTATTGACAATGCAGTATTTCCTCAGTATTCTTCAGCCAGGTCCTGCAGCCAGTGGTTGAGCAGAGCCCACGGGCAGCAGCTGTTCCAGGGGACACCTCAGGAGCTGATGACATGGCCCGACCACGTCTCGTGCTTGGTGCCAGGGGCCAGGTGAGTGATCACCACCTCCACTGCCTGCAGCTTCTCGTTCTTGGGGGGGATGGTGCACATCTTGTAGGTGACCTCGTCGCCTGCCACGGGAACGTACTCGCCTTCAATGCTGAGGAGGGAAGCTCCAGTTAGCCACAGATCACAGCAACACTCGTGCTCTTCTGCAGCTTACTGAAATGTTTATCGTAATTGTTATCTTAGTGCTCAAGGTACTTCAGGGATTTTATAAAGCTTGTCATCCGTCAAAGTCCGAGATTGATTTTGGTTGTCTTGCAGTGAAATTCTATGAAAATACTATAAACACCTAAAAAAATCAACCAACTACAAGAAGTACAAAATAAAACCCAATAAAACCTACAAGAATCCCCACTCTAATCTGCTTTAAAGAATACTCAGGTGAACCCAGGCTTGCACAGAGAACTGCACCAGCACCTCACTTGCAACAGCACTAGAGGGCAGGGCTGCCACTGGCTGCCACTTACTTTGGGGACAGGGTTTCTAAACTAAAGAAAGCTGATCTCTTTTTGGTTGTTTTTTTCCCCCTTCTCACTTAAGCTTTTGAAGTTTTCTTGGTTTTTTCCTTTTTTCTTAAAGGGAATTGTACCACATAAAGGCAAGATTTTACCCATAGGTTACTCCACCATAACACAATTTGTGGTATGAAATGGAAAAGGAGTCTGAGTGAGATATGGTATCAAATATTTCAAAATTGCTGTGAGAAAAGAGAGTTCTGGTATCCTGACGTGTTAGCCTGCAGGGACACTCACCCAGCACTCAGGGAGATTTCCAGGAGACTCCTAGCAGGCCTCCCCAGAGGGATGCCAGGGAATACCTGTGCTACTGCATGTGAGGCCGTGTTTGGAATCAGTGGGAGATGCCAAAAGGGCTTCACCTTCTGTTCAGATGCTGATGAAACAGAACTGCAAAGTGAAAGATCTCTCCTCACCTCAGCCCCGTGTTTGAGATCAGAGCTTTGTAATAAACATCCCAGCATGTGCTGGTGATCATGGCAGCGATTCCTCCCTCCTGCATGGCCATGAGGCCCTGGCAGTACAGAAGATGTCACTTCACCTTTCTTTAAATAAACCTGCACAAGCCCATGCTCAGCTTCCCCTGCCCTGGCAGCCTGGGCTCTACATTTCTCATTGAAGGTTTTCAGCAGTATTTTCTCAGCAGTATTTGTATTTGGAAAGAGATCAACATTAATAACAAATTCTACGGGATGCCAAATTGGTGTGACTTGCTTGTGAACTCCTGTTACACTGGAGGTAAGATTTGGGCCCAGGAAAGGAAAACAAAGTGGTTTAGGTCAGAAGTTTGTGGTGCACCACTGAATTTGGTATCTGCCTTCTCTGAGAGCACACTGGGAGCACGCTCACCCCACCCAGGAATTTTACCCCATGTTTCTGTTAATAGCAGGGATCTCAGATTTTAGCAGTGCCCTTTATATCCACTCCCATCTTGTGACCCTTTATTCATAGGGCTTTTCTATTGCAGGAAAGGCTGGCAGGGCTGATAGGAGGTAAATACACCAGCCCCTACTGCCAGTTCTAATCTCCCATCAGAGTTTGCTTCTCCTCATGGTTCTGCAAAACTTCTCCACCTTCATCTCCAGCACTGCCTCTCCCCAGCCCTTCCCTCTGAGGGCTCCTGTCTGACTCCTGCTCTGCAAGTGCTGCTCAGGGGTCCAGGCTGTGGTGAGGCAGGAGGAGCCCATACCCAGGAACAGGACAGGGTAACCAGGCATGTGCAAGGGAAGCTAAAAATGACCCCTAAATGAAGACTTCTCCCACGGGAAATTTAAAAGAAAAGTCATTGTTTGCTAACTGATTGTATTGTATGATACTGAAAATGCTCCTGTATCTAAATATGAATCTAAACCTGCTCTGAGGAGTTAAAGGTTTTCCCAAGGCCTGTGGCTTGAAATGCATGTCCTTCAAACTTTATTTCCCTGGAAATACCTCTACTCCAGAGCTGCCTGTGACTGTGGCAGTCAGACCCAGGAGGGCACGTCCTAAGCTGAACCCTTCACAGCAGTGCCTGGGAAAATGGGAGTAAATTGAAGGCAGAAGAAATATTTACAGAAAAATCAAGATAAAGCCTCCTTCATCAGACCTGACAGCCCTTTCCAACCCACGCAGGCTGATCCAACTGACCTTTATTTACTTCCAAAGTCTCCAGGCCATCCTGTCAGCCCAGCCCAGTATCACACTGGACAGGCTCCCTTCAAGCTCCACATCTGACCTTCGTGGTGGCTCTCCTCTCCAGCTCCTGCCTCCATGGATGCCCCACTTCCCCCAGTTCCAGGTTTCAGGTCCTTTCAGGTGTGGAGGAATTGGACACCCAACCCTTACTGACCTTCCAGGAACAGAAACTAATTCACCTTTCCTAGTGCCAAAGGAATTTGCCACCAAAGACCCAGAAGTTTACCCTGACTTTGAAACAGCAGATTTGCAGCGAGGATGTACTGGAACCTGACGAGGAGACATAAAGCCCCAAGAAGAGAATTAAGAAAGGGTTGAAAGGGTCAAACCACAAGTGAAAGTAGGAATGGCATATTTAAAAAAAATTACATCATCTTTCCTACTTAAACCTCTTGAGTCTTGAGGAACCTTGATCCTTTGTTGCAAAGAAAGGTTGTTGCTATAGAGCTAAAACCACTAAAACTACAGCAGCATCTCCCCTTGGTGCTCCAGCCACTGCAGAGCCCTGCAGGGAGCAGGGACACGTCACCACGGCACAGCCACCACACCAAAGGGATGCCCTGCCCAGGAAGGGATCTCAGGTTTGGCTGAAACATCTTTTTATAACAAACAGGAACCTTACATGTTTTTTAAAACCTCCTGTAAAACAGGATAAGCCATGGTTAGTAAAATAAATGTTTGAAATCTGCAAAAGTAGGTAAATATGGTTAATGCAAAAGGAAGGTGGACTTGCAGTCTTCTGAAGCACCAAAAGCAAAAAAGCTTTAAGCTCCTGAAAAATGGAGATAAATTAGGTATCTCTAGAATATTCAAAATCAAGTGAGGAGGAAGTAGAGCTTGGGAATTAAAAAAGATGGCTGTTTTGTTAGAGTATATTTTGTTTAAAATTGAAACATGAATCTGTACCTGGCCAGGTTCTGGTGAGGTGTGTGCTGCAGGTACTGGTGACAAAGTGATTCTGGTTTTCCAAGGAACAGGCCTGAGTGGATCAGTACACACACACACAGAACATGCCTAGTGTACAGTGCTGCAGGCAGGGAGGGGAGAAGCCATGGCCCAGGCTGCAGGGCACACTCAGCTGTCACTGAAAGCCTCCACACCCCTCAGCCCTCGCAGGTGCCTCTTTGGGGCACTGCCTGGATAGCCCCTGGTCTGCCATGGAAAAAGAAAAAAACTTGAAATATTTGTTGACCAACACTTCTCATGCTGAACCATGAGGTTAAATACTCATGTTCCTTCTAGTGAGCAGATCAGATTATCCCCAGAATCTGCAGAGCCCTGAGCAATACCCAGACCAGACAGGTGCACTTTTCTGTGCTAGAGAGCATTTCTTACAGGGCTGAGCATTATGCTGACAGCCTCAGACCCTTTCTTGGTTTCATCACTTATCCAATCTGACACAAGAAGTGGCTGGAGCTTGTGATAAAACCTCATTCAACCCCAGCACAGCTTCATCTGATCCCTACTTTGTTGTGTCCTCACTTGTCGAGGTGACCCTACCCCAAGCTGTGTATACCCTACCCCACCAAGCACAGCTGAGTATAAAGGTTGTGGCCACACAAATATCTCCAAATTCTGCTTCTGGCCTTTAAACTTTCCTCCCACAGATCAGATATTCTTTTGTCTCCTGCAGATTTGTGATCACTAGTTATGCCTGTTGCCTAACAAATATGAGATCATTAGCTCATTACCCCCAGTGCACAGAAAAAGCAAGAGGACAAAGGTCCTGGTCTGCAGCCTGACTAGACCTGTGAGTGAACAGTGGCCCCTGGGCAGTGTTTGCCACCAAAATCTGCTTCTGGGACAGACACAGACTTACTCCAGCCCTGCTACCACTACATGTGATGCTTGGAAGCAGAAACAAAGAGCATCCAAATCATGCAGCACTTCTGGTGGCATCCAGAAAGAACATGATGGCACTGGAGAGGTGATGAGATGGTGGCACCAGAGGCAGAGCCCTACACAGAGCTGGGGGAAGATCCTCCAGCAGGAAGCAATTGTCTTGAGCACTGGGCAGGAAATGAACTGGAAAAGATCAAAGAGAGTAAACAGAGTTCTTGGAACAGATTCAGCCTACAACAGACACTCTGTACACAATGTAAGCTACCTGGAAAATTTGGTAAAGGAAGTTAAACATGGACATTTCTGATGTTACATATTGATTAAATAATTTTACATCTGTATGTTTTACTTTCACCCTACATACATATTAAATGTTGATCTAGAGGAATGTGGAGATTTCCACTGCTATTTGAGATATTGGAGTGCACTTCCAATTCAAAATAATGAATATCTACGTACCCAGGAATCTTAAGACACTTCAAATTCAAGCTAAAAATAGGAAATGCTTCCCTGATGTTAGAGTCAGAGAGAGACACAATAGAGTGAGTTTTAGATTACCCAGCAACTCCCATTTCCCAGCTCAGCGCCAGTCTGGTATGGTGGAGCATTTTATCCTGCACTATTTTTAGGGAACTGGGAGGTTATTAGGAAATTACCTAAATAGGGAATGTTCTAGTTCTTTCTTCTCACAGCTGCTATTCATATTCCAAGGTTCTGGTTAAACCTCTTGGGCCAAAGCCAAAGTCACGTGGAAACACTTTGGAAGAAGAGTTTTCAGTGAATTCTGGGCCTTGCTGGTCACCCAGGCTGCCTTGGACGACACCATGGAGCCCTGCCACGGGTCAGTGGGTTTTATTACCTCATGAGCTTCTCAAAGTTCATGTAACACCTCAACGTTTGCTTCAGGAAACCTGAGGGGTTTTAACAGCAAGGTACAACAGAATAAGGAACTGTTGTGGGTTACTAATCCCAAATAGCCTCCCAAGCAATCCCTGTGCAAGCCAACAGCCCCAGCACCCACAGCTAAGCCAGCAGTGACCCCATGGAGCTGGAGCAGCAGCAGGGCTGCCTCTCCCCTCCTGTCACGCTCAGGGCTGGGACAGACAAGTGTAAAGGGGCCCAGACATTGCAGAATCCCAGCAGTTAATGCCCAAGGTCTCTGCTCCAGGACTGCCCTGGTCCCCGTGCTGTTGCAGAGAAAACTTCCCAGCAGCTGCCCTTCTCTCCCAGTTCAGTGGATCACCATCCTCTTGCCAGCTCCCCAGTGGGTCACGGTGTTTGGGTCCCCACTCAGGGATGGTTATGGCTCCATATCTCCTTCCAGCAGCTGATTCAAGCCCAGCCAGCACAGCACACCCCGAGGAAGGAACAGGAGAGAGCTTCCCGAGGACGCCTGAGTGCGCCCAGTCAAAAACAAAGATGACACCTGTTTCTGTAAACACCCAGCCTGTGTGCAATCCCACCTGCTGTGTGCACCTGGAAACCAGAGCCCAGGGCAGCTGCATGCTGAGTTCACTGAGCACCAAGAGCCCCCATCCTCCAGTAGGCACTGCCTGCAGTGCCCAGTGCCTGCCTGAGAGAGTGCCAGCCTTGGCTCTGCCCTGTGACAGTCATATCATTTAAGGAAAATTCTGGGAAGACTTAGCTGCAATAATGACCACAGCAACCTGACTCTGCTGCATGCACCACTGCGAAGTGAGTTTTCTGAGCCAGCTGGGGGGGTGGACAACCCTTAGGAAAAAGATTATCCATGTTCTATTCATTTCCAAACCTCTCTCAAGAAAGATCTGGAATTCTGCTGCCTCTCCTTCCTGCCCCAGATAACCTACTTACTTCAGACACTTCACCCTGCAGCAAAGCATCAGAAAGGGAGCACATCAGGAAGGATGTGTGCTGTCCAAAGCACCTAAGTCATGCAGTATTTTGAAGGCATTCAGAAAGCTGAGATTTGGCTTCCCAGCACCTCCAGAGCAGCTGGTTGCAGTCAGCAGAAACTGTTCTGCTGGTAGGTCACAGAAAAGCCAGAGAGGCCAGAGAAGTTCATTCTCTCAGCCCAGATTCTGCTCTCAGATCAGTTTGAATTATCAGGTAATTTCCAACCCATATTGTTCCACTCCACCAGAGGAACAGCACCACAGAGAAGGCAGGAGATGTGACATTAATGCTTTGCAGCAAACAGTGCTCTGGCAGAAAATCAGAGGAAAGGAAGGAGCATGAAAAGATGATCTCTCCATGGACACAAATTGCTCAGAGCCAGCAGGGACACAGCTGGGTTCTCCCTGCAGGAAGATGCAGCTGACAGGACATCTCCAGCATAGGCAGCAGCTGGAATGCAACAGCAGAATGGGACCAATCCCACCTGGGAGCCCAGCCAGAGCCCTCCAGTGTTGAGCAGCGCTGAGTTACAGACCCTGGAGGCATAACCTGAGATCACAGCACAATGCACGAGTCAGGCACAGCAGGGTCTCCCCAGTGTCCCTGGGGAAGCTCAGCATCAATCCTCCAGAGCCATCACTGCCCAGGGGGTGAGCAGTGCAGCCTGAAGGACAGCCTGAAGGCCTCTCTGCAATGCAGCATTTTCCCCTTCACAGCCAAGAGCTGGCAAACTGCAGAAAACCCACAAGCACTGCACGTTTTTTCTCTTTCATTAAATATGCTGCTTTTGCAAAAATAAAAATCTTTAAAAAAACCAAGAGTGTGGTCATTCATCCATCACTGCTCTCTGGTGAGTCACCTCCTTGCTTGCCCTTGCAGGTAGACAGGCTTCAGGCCAAATCCCAGACAAATGCAAAACCCTGGAGCACAAACCAGGGTTTGGACACTCCCAAATGCTCTGGGGCAGCAGAAGAGTGGGTGCAGTGCTTTAATGCACAACACTGGACCTGCTGCTACAGATCCCCACCTCCCCCATCCCTCAGCACCCCAGCTGGGAGGGGAAGCTGATGTGAAGCTGTCTGTGCAGGCAGCACCTGGCAGGGGACATCAACAGCCAGCACTGCAGGGAGTCCCTGTCTGCTCCCTGGGAACATCCCACAGCTGCAGGTGGAACAGCAAGAGAGAGAGGGAGGCCACCAGAGCCACTGTGTGCCAGTGACAGCCACACCAGGGAACGTCTGTGAGAGCTGACCTACTCCTAGGATGGGACATGAGCCAAGGAGGTGACACACAGCAGGAAAAAGCTCTCACACTGATGCTGTAACCCCACCATCAGTTTGGAGACAGTGGATCATCTTGCAGGCTGATGGAAATGAAAGCATTAACAGTGCATGTCGCTATTAAAAATGTAATTATGGGCTTTTTAAAAATTTCACTCCAGGCAAATGAATTTGCCTTTGCTTCCTGCTTTCCAGAGATGTTATCTGGGATCACTGTCTCAGCAACTCCTCTACCTCCATGCTTGCCAGCTAGGTGTTTATATTCACCACAGCAAGCAC
This sequence comes from Cettia cetti, assembly GCA_013401135.1. Taxonomy (NCBI): domain Eukaryota; kingdom Metazoa; phylum Chordata; class Aves; order Passeriformes; family Sylviidae; genus Cettia; species Cettia cetti. The sequence continues at coordinate 15,103 of VZUI01048053.1, read as the reverse complement.
ATTTTGTTTGATCTAGACAGGGGTGAAGTACGAATGTGAGAAAAACAAAACCTCATCCCACCAAAGAGCCATGACATTCCCCTAGCACACCAATTTATTCCAAGTTGAGAACTGTCTCCAGCAAGCAAAGGAAGCAGGACTCACTTGTACCCAATCAGGTAAAAGGGAGAAGTGGCTCCACACAAGTGTAATCGAACACCAAAACAAATAATCCCTGCAGCCTTCAGAGCCACTCACTGAAACAAAGCCAGGCAGACAAAAAGCACCTTTCAAAACCTGTGCTGCCATTCAGCCAGACCCTGACAGGCTGGAGAACTGGGCAGAGCAGCCTCCTGAGGTTCAGCCAAGGCCAGTGCAGCTGGGGAGGGATAACCCCGAGCACCCGAACAGGCTGGGGCTGACCCACTGGAGAGCAGCTCTGCAGAGAAGAACCTCGGGGCACTGTGGGTGACAAGCTGGCCATGAGCCAGCAGTGTGTCCTGGGGGTCAGGAGGGCTGGTGGGACCCTGGGGTGCATGGGAAGAGCGTGGCCAGCAGGTCAGGGAGGTGAGCCTGCCCTCTGCTCAGTCCTGCTGAGGCACATCTGCAGTGCTGTGCCCAGGTCTGGGCTCCTCAGGACAAGAATGACAAGGAGAGGGCCCAGCAGAGGCCACAAAGATGGTGAGGAGGCTGCAGCATCTCCTGTGAGGAGAAACTGCAGCAGCTGGGCCCATTTAGTTTGGAGAAGAAAAGACTGAGAGGGGATCTCAGATTAAATTATCTCAAAGGCAGATGCCAAGAGGATGGTGCCAGACTCTTCAGTGGTGCCCAGCAACAGGACAAGGAGCAATGGCCATAAACTAAAACACAAGAAGTTCCACTTCACCATGAGGAAGGAATTCTTTATGTCACAGACTGGAACTGCCCAGGGAGGGGGTGAGCTCTCCCTCTGTGGGGACATTCCAAACCCACCTGCATGCATTCCTGAGTAACCTGCTCTAGGTGCCCCTGCCTTGGCATGGGAGTTGGACTGGGGAATCTCCAGAGGTCCCTTCCAACCCTAACAGTTCTGTGATCCCATATTTCTACCCACATCCCACAGGTCCAACAGAATAAAGCAGCTTTGGTGCAAGTTCCACTCAAAACATATCCACATTCATGCACAGATACACTGAAAATTTTGCAGACACCAAGTGAAGCTTTTGAATGTCACATACATTTGACTTTATTTTGGGGCTAATGCTCACTTATAGAGAGGATATGGCAACCTAAGTGTAACTATTCTCTTACAAAAACCAAAGAAACTTACAGGAAACAGACATCCCATCCTATGGAAGACATTTTCACTAAAGTGTAACCTCACAGCTCCTCAAAGCTTAGGGAAGAAAATAATTTAATTCCTCAAATTAACTGTTCATGCTGAAAATCATAATAATCCACAAGATAGGCAGCTGGTCCCAATACTTAAAACCTTCTCTAATCATCAGAGTGTTGTGATGAACACAGAGGAGCAGTCTATCTTGGCAAATCCAAACTGGCATAACCATTTCATCCAAGTTCCTGAAATCCCAGCTTTTGGGAAGAACTGGGGAGAAACAATCCGCTTTCATCTCACGAGTAGATGCCTATAGCACACTGGGACAGTGCTAACACCTCTCACTCAGATTTAACTGAATAAACAGGTAGAGAAGAATCACTTGATAAACATAAGGAGGATGTCAAAACCCAGCCTGTGCAGAGCAGTCACTGGAGTCCCCTGAGCCACAGGCCTGGTTACAGAATGCTGCCACAAAAAGCAATTCCAGTTAATAAAGAGCAATCTATCAATTTCACTGTGAAATAAACTGAAATGAAAGGCATTACTAATTTGTCCTTGCAGTGTTGCCTTGCATCAGAATTAAGATGGTGATACCATCACCCTCCAGCACTAAAAGCTGTTTCCAACAACTCAAATATACTCTGAGTAATTAAAGAACACAATGTGCTGAAACCTTCAGTAGTTCAATAATAGCACTTTTCACTAACAGGTTGAGGCAGAAACATCAGCTATTTTTGAACTGAAGCTCTGAGACAGTACCTACATGTGAAACATTTAAAACACTGGCCAATTCCTGGTACAATAGAAACACTGCTGCTGACTTCAAGAGGGCAGAATTGACCTAGAGAAGCTGTAAAAACACAAAACACTTCACTCCTACAAAATCCACATGAGCTAACCTTGCTAAGAAGATTCTGAAAGAGCAAGGAAAAGAGTCTTTGAAGACACAATTTCTACAAGAAGAAGGGCATGATCTGCCTGCTGTGGAGATGGGAGAAGAAGGGAAGGGCCATATTGAAAGCCAAGTCAGTAAACACCAGAAAGGGCTCACAGCCAGGTCTGTTCATGGCAGGAAGAGATGGCCCAGGGAGGCAGTGCACCCTCAGTGCTGGAATTGCCAGGTGTGGGATGGGAAAAGCCCCCTTGGAAGGCACAGGTGGCTCCCAGCAGTGGGTGGGTACAGGAGGTCCCCTCCAACCTCCTCCTGCTGCACTGCAGGGCTGCCACAGCCTCCTGCAGCACAGCACGTGGAGCTGTTCCTGCTGGGAGCACTGGATTGGAGCTGGCTGAGAGCAAAGAGCTTGGCTGGTCCCAGGGGTGGCACTGGGAGCTGGGAAGGGGAGCTGAGGGGCCACAGAGCAGCTCTGCCCCTCTCAGCCCTCATCTGCTCCAGACATGGTGGTGCAGGGCATGGCTGGGAGAGGCTGGTGGAGTGTGGGCCTGATATTTCTGAGTCTGCAAGGTTTTCAGCCAGTAGCTGATTTTCTTCTCATGGGAAGATTCCTTGAAAGAAATTCTCCCATGAAATCTTTCCAGAGAAGAAAATCGTCTACTGACAGGCTGAAAACCTTACAGACTCAAAGCCCACAGCAGAGCAGAGAGCCTCCTGCAGCAGCAGAACAAACACACTGAAAACACCTCAAGAACTGTAAACTTTTACAGCCTTGGTGACACGCTCAGTGGTGCTGTAGGATGGAGGGAGTGGGTGCTAGGAAGGGCAGGGCACAGCACACTGAGGGCATGGTTACTCAAACACAGCTCAGTGATGGCTCCCAGCCAAAGCAGAGTGAGAGCAGATGGGATCAATACCAGAGCACAGCCCACGAGAGGGGACTCCTGTCAGAGGCCTCAAACAGAGCACCAGAAATCACAGCACAAGTTATTTTTGTAATGTCATTTGGGACTTCAGCATGGGAGGCATATGGGAGCTTAAACAGGGAAACAGAAAAACCATCCCTGGAGTTTCTAGTGGCTGGAAGGGAAATGAGGGCAGGAACACCTTGTGAATCAAGCCCTGGGTGTGGGCCAAGACAGAAGGATGTGTTGGGCCATAGGATAGCAACCTGAAAGAGCAGTTTGCATTTGTACAAACAAGGCAGCAACCCAAATCAAAAAGTAATCTCCAGGGTCTTAAAAGGATTCATTTCACATAACTGAAGAAAATTTTACTGAACTAATTAGAAGAGAAAACGTACAAGGGAAAAAAACCAGGACCAAAAATAGACAGCTCTTTAAAAGGAATTCATTAGAAGGCTGAAAATTCATGTTTCTGTGAGAAGGCTGTTGTAACTAAACCCCTGCTGATCAGTAGCTGTATAGGTCAGACTAGATGTTCACAGTTAAATTTTTTAAATTGTGACATAGGAAACGCTATTTTTACATTATTCAGGAAATGAGCAAAACCAGCGCATTGGCATTAGACAAAAGAGAAAGGAGACATTAAATGACACTTCCTTGGGCTGAACACAAGCCAGACCACTGAACCTATTTACACACACGAGCCCAGCAAAGCTTGGGTTGTCAATGCCCATGGTGCAGTAACATTCCAGAAACCTGGAGGAAGGCCAAGTGCTCCTTCTCCAAGGACACGTGCTGCACACACAACCAGGGCAGACAGCTGGGGCACTGTGAGTAGGTTTGGTGAAGCTTTTGTTGACTTACCTCTGGATAACCACTCTGAACAACAAATCAGGATTATACAGCTTCAATACTGGGAACAATAGGGAAAATAAAACTGGTGGTAGATCTAGAAGAGGTTACAGGAGAATAAACACCGAGCAGTCTTAACACACCCCCTCAGAGACCAGCAGCCCCAACAGTGGTCAACATCTCAACCCAGGAACAAACAGTAAAATTGCCCATTAAACCTTGCAGATTAGCCAAGCCATAAACACCAAGGGCAGTGCAGGCTGGGGACTCCTGGGCAGGCAGGGCTGTCCCAGTGGGATGTGCTGCTCTGCAACCACAGCTGGAGCCACAGAGGCAGGAATCAGGAATGCAAACACAGCTGGGAATGCCAGGCTGGATCTGGGGCTGCACCAAACTTTGACACTGCAGAGGATGCTGAGGTCACAGCAGGTAAGTAACTCTACAAAGACTGGGGATAAAGGGCTAATGTGATTATGGGATGTACAGGGAGAGAAACAGTGCAGAACTGGAGGAGATTTTATCTCCTTACTCTGAAAGTGTGTGTACAGTGTATGGTCTTAAAATTATACTTCAATTCTTCAGTCTCTTTTCTAAGTATGCTGCAAAGACTGGCTTAGACTGGAGAAAAATTCTCAGCAAGGGACTTAAAAAGCTTTATCTGCTTAGTTTATCAAAAGGTAAATTCAGCGGGGGTGGTTCTCAGTGTGTTCAGGAGAAAAAGGGCTGAGGTACTAATGAACCCTTCAACAGAGAAGGCTTTAACTATAAACTGCTCACAACCTAAGCTAGATAAATTCAAGGAAGTAATAAAGTGTGACTTTTCTCAACAGTAAAGGCAATTAACCTTTAGTTTAATAATGGTACAAGCAGTGCAAAGTAAAAGTAATGAATTTTCAGTGTTATAAATCTTTACATTAAAACTAGACACTGCATGGAATATTTGCTTCAGGTGAACGCAAGTTCCTGTTTCTGGGCAAAACTCACAGCTTATTCTAAGAGATTTAAGGATCATCTTCTAGTTTTTAACTTAACAGATTTATAATAACACAGGAAAAGAACTGCATAATCTATTGCTGCCAGTAACATCTGCATAACCCCTCTTTGCTTGTGTAGGGGTGACAGATTATAAACCAGCCTTGTGTCTGAAACGTCAGAAGCTTGAGCACATCCAGAGGAGGCACCGAGGCTGCTGAGGGGCTGGGAACACAAACCCCGTGAGGAAGGGCTGAGGGAGCTGGGGGTGTTCAGCCTGGAGAAAAGGAGACTCAGAGGTGCCCTTATCACTCTCTACAACCTCCTGAAAGGTGGCTGTGCTCAGGTGGGGTTGGTCTCTTTCTCCAGGCAGCACTGACAGAACCAGAGGACACAGTTTCAAGCTGCACCAAGGGTTGAATAATAGGAAAAGGTTTTTTATGGAAAGAATAATAAAGTACTGGAATGGGCTGCCCAGGAAGGTGGTGGAGTCACCATCCCTGGGTGTGTTTAAAGAAAGACTGGATGTGGCACTGAGTGCCCCGGTTTAGCTGAGGTGTTGGGGCTGGGTTGGGCTCGATGATCTTGGAGGTCTCTTCCAAGCCTGTGATTCTGTGACTATTCTGTGAAACTGTTGGGTAATGAGGGTGAAGCAGAGCTGCACCCCTCCCTGGCCAGAGACAGAACTCACTCTGAGATGTGCACGAAGATGTCAGGCCCTCCATCTGCAGGGGTGATGAAGCCGTGGCCCTTGGAGCGGCAGAAGCACTTGCAGACCCCTTTGTAGACCGGCCCCTCGGAGGCTCTCACCGTGCTGCAGGAGGAAGCAAGGGCAGGTCAGAGCAGCACACTCCCCTGGGCACCAGAGCACACACAGCAAAGGGCCAAGCACTCCTGCCAGGGAGCACTGTGCCCTGCAGAGCTGCTCAGCACTCACTCACACACTGCACGTGTTTTGCCTGGGCCTTTGGAAGGGACACAGAGGAGGAGGATGTTTGCTAGCATTGCAATGCATCTGTTGCCATCTTGAATTCAACTGCTCCACCACTGTGCCAAGTTTCCTCCAGACACCATCCTAAATGTGGGAATCTTCTACCTTTGATGAGTTAGGGAGTAGCAGTGTGCACCTAAGTGTTGTGCTTTCACAGATTTCACAGGAAGTGTGAAGTGTAGTGCACAGCAGCAAGACTGATGTCTGAACTCCTCCTCACTGCCATGGCACCTGTATTTTAAAATGAGACACATTTGCAGAACCACCTTTAGGGTGACTCACTGCCATCAAAAAAACCAACCTGTCCTGAAAACTGTGTGCTTAAATCCTTTTCTCCATCAAATGTACTAAGTGCAACTTCCAGGGATCCAAACTCACTCAAACACTTCCATTAATGAAAACCAACTGGTTTAGATATATTATGGGGTTTACTCTGAGCATTGCTAGATCAGAACCTTCTTCATGCCAGGAGTATCCAGTAGGTTCCATGTTAGAAGAGGATTTGGGTGCAATTCTTCAAACACAATGACTGTGCAGCCATTTGGTCATATGCATCATTGCAGCTCGGACATCACTGTCCCAAATGTTTAAATTTTACTGAAGTCTAAATAAAATTCTTTTTTAAAAAAGTGGAAACAGCTTTGTTCCTTAAATCAAACTAACATAAAGAAATGCAGTTGAAAGTGCTAAAGAAAGAATCTCCATTAAATCACTTCATTTCTAGCTCTATAAAGCTGTCAACACACCTAACCCCACAAGTGCTTGTTACACAGAAAAGCACTCACTGTCCTAAACAAGCTATTAAAGTTCAATTGCATCTTTCAAAGAGATAAGGCACTGTGGGGGATGAGGCCCCCCACTTCCAGTGAACTAAATTAAATAATCCCACTGAATAATAAGCCACTGCCTGTCACATTCATCTCTTTATACAACTGCTCACCTAGAGCTCCTCTTGTTTAAAGAGGACACACACACACACAAAAAAAAAAAAAATCAGAGCTATTTTGGTTTTCAGGGCGAGCAAATACAGCAAGATTCCTACACTAATTAATGATTAAAGAACTGTGGAAGCCAAATAAAAATTCTTTCTTTTTGTAAGAACCAGACTAAGATTAACAGCTGAGAAGATTTACAAAGAGTTCATTATTAACACAGCACTGAAGCAAGCTAGCTTGGACTTGCTTTTCAAGGGCAACCCCAATTATTAAGTCAATTATGTTCCTTTTAGCAATCCACTTCCGTCAGGAAGTTCAGGGTATTTGAAGGCTTTTGGAACTGCCAACATATCAACTTTTCTTCTGCTCCTCTTCTTTTTTGCCTCATTTTGAATTCAGAAGTAATAATATGAAGCATCAGTGAGGCTGTTATTTAAATCCTCACGGATAACTCTGGAAGAAAAGAGCTGGCTAGCACTGCAAGAAGCAAAAGGGGAAAAGCACAGCCACCAGAGCAAGTGGCCCAAAACAGGCTGGCTGTGGGGCTGACACCCTGCTGCCACAGCACTCATCCAGCCCTGCCAGACCTTCCTCATACAGAAATAAAAGGCTGTGGCAGAAGCTTCACATCATACCCTGATTCTAAGGCTCTGAGATGAACAAAGGCCACATTGCCTTCTTCAGGTCAGCCCCTCACAGGCTGTGGGAATTCTCTGCAATGACCAAACCTGGCCACACCACCCTCTGCTGCTGCACTGGGGAGGAGCTCGCTTTGGACAGGGCTCACAGGAGCCTGCACAGCACCACGGGGCCCCAGGAAAGCTGAGGGAAAGCCAGCTCTGCTGAAAGATCACTACCTCAAATAACTACAGAAAGCAACAAATATTACATTATTTCATGGAAAACCTCATACAAAAAAACCTTAGAGAAAGAGATCAGGATCACACCCAGCATATTCTTTAACAGCTCTATTTGAGCAATCTTGAGATGAAGATATGAAAGCTGAGTAAGAAAAAAAAACCAAGGAATCACTTTTCTCTGAAAAGTGATGGAGTATCCCTAAAATGTAACCTTGATGAGGTCAGTAATAAAAACCCTAAAACTTCCAGTGAGTTTGGTCCAGTGCTTCAGGGGCAGTGACAAGAGAGACAATGCTAAAAAAAATCTGGGTCTGAGAAAGAAACACCAGGAGGAACTGCTCCTGGAAGCCACAACTCAGTGTCTGAAGTGAAGCAAAGCTTCAGACAAGGAATACTGTTTTGAAAAATCTTGGTGTGTTTTCCCCTCTCTGTAAAACTCTTGTCTTAAAGAGACTTTGAACATTCTTTGCTGAAACAGAGCATTGAAAAACTACAGGATTTGGTCTAGAAGTTAAAGGCATCAGCACATCAAGGAGGAGAGTGACACACCAAGGCATCCCGGGACACACGCAGCGCCCAGCCCGCGCTGCCCCTGCCGGTGCCCGGGGTCTGGGGGCTGGGGCAGGCTGCGGGCAGGCTGCGGGTCGGTACTCACGCCGAGAAGGTCCTGGTGCGGCGGGTGGGCAGCGGGCTGGGGATCAGGTACCCCCGCATGGGCGACGGGGAGCGCTCCCGGGGCCGCCGGCTCTCCGGCAGGTGCAGCGAGCCGGGCGAGGGCGGAGAGGCGGGACACTGCTGCGAGGAGGAGGAGGAGGAGGAGGAAGGGGGCTCAGAAGACATTCCTGAGGGCTGAGGAGAGCCTGCGGAAAGGAAGAGATCTGATTTAGCCCAGGATGGGAATTGTCGTAAAAGTCACAAATACTCTCAATGCCGATTCTGAGAGAGCGTGACTCACTTCCTGCAGACGAACACACGGACGCACTTCCACCACAAGCTCCTGCTCTCTGTCAGTGAGTTCATGTTTTGTAAAGTTTATTTATTTTTAAATGTCACGGCTTTTGTCAGCTGTACCAGGAAGCTCCTCTGCAAACAGATTACACCACAACGAATGCATTTGCTCACTGCTGCCTCGTTCCAGGCCCTTGAGACACTGCTGAGCCCCAACTCTTGGTCTTGGTGTGCCCCACACTCCTCCCAGACTGATGGGCTTTGACCACAGGCAGCACAGAGGAGCTCCAGCGTCTGCACATGAACATGCATTACAAGAAAGAAGCCCTTGGAGAAGAAATGCTGAGATAAAGCTGCACCCCCACTGCTGCAGGCTGGGTTTGGTGTGTGACCATGAAAACCTCATTGCTGCTGCTGCTCACTTACTACCACAGCTCTGTCAGCTCAGAACACCTTCAGCTTGACTGTGAGAGGAGAATCAGAGGAGCTTCTTCACTCCCTTCAGACTGAGCTACCAGCCAGGTGATTTACCCTGCCTGGGACAGGAGCTCAGACACAGCCAGGAGGCAGTGCCCAGCCCTGAGGAGCTGACCCCTCCTGCCTGGGGACACCTGGCAGACCCAGCAGCCCCCTTTGGGAGGTCTGAGGCTGCCACAATCTCCCAGCAGCTAGGACATCTTCACTCAGACCTCAGCAGCTCAGGTTTGCTCTTGTTCAGGGCCTACAGCAGAGGAGAGAGAAGATCCCCTTCTCAGCACACCAACAGCAATACAGGCAGAACTCCCAGAATCCATGCAAAGAGCAGGATCAGGAACAGCAGCACTTCCACACACACAAAGGCATGGCTTACAGCAGCAGTGGCAGAAGTAAGAGGGAATAATCAGCACTGCTCTGATATTACTATGCAAGTCCTCATCCACACTGATAGGGGAAGATGATGTGCAAAAAATAACCAATAACCCACTACAGTCTTACTTAAGAAGACTAAAAATATCTGGTTATCTGGATGAGTTAGCAAAAAATGTGGCGATCTGAGTCAAGAAAATATTGTGAAGGCAAGAAAAGCTGCCTTTAAGACCAATAGTTTAATTGAACTGAAATCTCTTACATCCATTATGCACCCTCCTTTTGACACCCACACTCCCCAGCCCATGAATTATGGAGTGGATCCTCCACATGACATTTGAGAGATGCAGCCTTCTTGTCAATGACAAATCCATATTATTTCTTCCTGAAAATAAAGACTAAAATTAAAAAGGCTTCTTAAGAATGAAGTCACCAGGGAACAAAGGCTTTTGTCTTTAATTGCTTAGGGTGCTCAGAAGATAGAAGTGAATATTCAGTCATACTCCCTTCTCTACCAGCTTGAGCTTTCCTCACTGTTCTCAAGAACACCTCAGCTGAGAACAAAACCCCAGCTTTAGGGATGGCATTTCAAATAGGGATGGCATGTGTCACCCACGAGCTAATGCCCTGCCCAGTGTCACGCACAGTGCTCAGCTCAGACCAAGATGATAACACCAAAGGGTCGGGATTTTCCAAACTTCCTCCTCCTCAGAACAGACCTGCTGTGCTGTGCTGGCTGCTAGAGAGGAAGTCTCAATTTTCTCTCCTTTGGACACCTTGCTTTCAAGGAATGCAGGCAGGACCACAGCCCTAGTGTGTCACAGGAAAATGAGCAAACAATTAAAACCTAATTCTGATAACTCAGCACAAACAGGCTGGCCTCTGCACAAGTGCAAACGCAGCTTTCAGAATCACAAGCTTTCTCTCCTCATCTAAATATAAACCTGCTTGTCAGGTGACAAGCAAAATGCAGAGTATTCACCCATCTCCTGCAATACCCACAGAGTGCTCTTCCTCAAGCAAGGCTCTAGAGGCAGGAGAATTTTCCCTCCTTTCTTTAAAACACAGACAAACCACAAAAATATTTACAAATAAAAAACACTAAATGAAGTTAAAAGTGTGCTACCATATGTTATTGTTCCCATTTATTTTATTTTGGTGCCCTCTGCTCCTTAAACACGAAATAAAACAGCGATGTAGAACATTCAGTACCATTTCACTGCACAGATACCCTTTTTGCTCTCTGCCCACGGCAAAGGCAGGTGAACAGCCTCAACTCTCATCACTGCTATTACAGGAGCCCTGTGTTGTGCTCAGAGCTGGGTGGGAGCTAACACAAACACAACTGGGTGAGAACTGACCCAAACACACACAGCTGGGTGGGAGCTGACCCAAACAGGGGGCTGGGTGGGAGCTGACACAAACACACACAGCTGGAGGCAGCCAGTGCACCTACACTTGACTCACCCCCAGCACAGGCAGCAGGGACAGCTCAGCACTGGGGATGCAGGCCAGCAGCCAGGGAAAGCCTGTGCTGCAGCTCAGTCTGCATGGGCAGCATGTTGCATCTCTGCCCAGGAGAGTGCATTGACTCATCCCTCTGCCTCTTGGGCTTCTCTGACAGCTGTAAAAATCAGGTGCAGTGAGAAGGATGGGAGCCTGAAGCACCAAGTTTTACTGTGTGTGCACAGAGGATGTCAGCAGCTCCCACCTCCCGCGACCCTCAGCAGAAGAGCAGTTCATCTGGACCTTTGCAAAGGCAAAGGTGCAGCTTGGCTATTTCAGTTTGTGCTGGTGAGGCCACTTCTTGACGTTGTTCATGCAGGGATTAGCTCATTTCCCTTGGCAGCCCTCCTGCAGGAGCAGAGACACTCTCCCCACTTGCAGCTGGAGTCACTCGGAGGCCGGGCAGTGTTGACATAGGAAGCCTACAGCAAAAACTCAAAACAAAACAAACCCCACGGCCCAGCCCTCCCAGCCACCTCCTCACAAATGCTTTGCCTTCCTAAGGCAGTTACCAGTTACATCAGAGATGGCACCCAGATGTTATGCTGGGTTCTGCACTGACTCCCTGTAGGTCAAGAATCTCCCCTGGGAATGGCACGGAGCCTACCAGCCCTTCCTCAGCACCCACAGATTCCTTCCTCTCTTTTTGGCTCTGTCACTAGCTGAACAAACCCACTTTCCTACGTCTCTCAGAAGCCCCCTACATCACCCAACCCACTCCCATCAGGTTTTCCCCTGTCCCTGCATCCCAGCCAGCCCTCTCCACCTGGCCGTGGCAAGGACAGCAGCCCACAGCCCCCAGGCAGTGTCCCCACCCCGAGCTGCCAGGAGCAGCCACGGCCCTGTGCCTGCTGAGGGCAGCCAGCACCTCAGAGCACAGAGCAGCACTGCAGGAAGGCCAGCAGGGTGAGACCCCAGGCAGCCCAGGGAGCAGGGGCAGCACACACAGCATCCCTCTGCTGCTCGAGCCAGCAAAGCATGTGCCTCTGGGGATTTACAGAATGGATGGAACATGAGGTAAGGTGGTGATGTTTTCAGCCTCTTCAGGAAACTCCAGCCACGTGCCACATTACCCTGAAATCTCCCCATATTTCAACATCTTTATCTTTCTTATTTTATGTTATGCATTTAGGAATGCACCAAACTGGAATATAAATAAAATAAATTACAGTAGCATCATAGCAACAATAGACTAATTTAGCATTTCAAAGCAAAAATATCTGATTTTTTAACCATACCTTTTTTTAGAAAAATTGGCCAAGAAAGAGACCCCAAAATGTCATCTGTAACAAGTGACCTACAAAGCACCTGTGACAAGTGAACTACAAAGAGCACAATACATGCAGGAGAAAATTCTGAAATTCTCCATGAAAACTAACTTTAAAAAAGCTACTGAAGTGATAAGGTTGGGGATATATAAATGTCATCATAATTTCTCTATATATCTATACATCCTATTTCTCTTAAAGTCTGCCCCATACCTCTAGGAATACCCTAAAAATAACAGGTTTGGGGAAGTTATCCATTCTGACCAGCACAACACTATCACAGAAATCTTGTCTCACTTTTAATTAATGTAAATGCCTGGAAATAGTCCAAATGAATATGGCAGGGTGACAGACTGCATGAAATCTCTCCATCTATGAATGGTTTGTTTTTCACAACACAGACTGCTATACCTCCAGTGAACAGGCACAGAGCACAGAGCTCACCCCAGGGAATGTTGCTCTGCTTCCTTCAGTGCTCCAGCGTGGAGAAAATGCTTTTTTCTGGCCTCCTTAGTCTGGAAATGACCCTGTCTGGAGGAGCTGCTTTCAGAGGGTACCACGATGCTCCATGAACAGGACAGCTACGTTGGCCTGGAAAATGAGGGGTGTTTTCAAAGGCAGAACAAAGCTCCCCAAGAGCTGCTGCTTTCAGATGCAGGTTCTACAAGTTCTCTTTCATTTCAATCTCTAAAAGGAATCTGAAAAATATGTCTAAAAAATATCTGAAAATCTGATTGTTTTCTGGGCTTTTCCTGGATTTAGAAACAGCACCAGAAACTCTTCTTACTTTTTTGAAAATTTTCACTTTCAAACCTCCTGGTTTCCAAATTTATTCTGCACAGCTGCATTTCTTTCCTTCTCTAAGAAAGCTGTGCAGATAAACCCCTCAGCCTCTCCTGCTCTTCTGCTGACACCTAGCAAACATCTCAGCCAGAAAATCCACAGCCCCTTGCTCCCACCTACTGAGAGAGTGAAGGCACCAGGGCTCCCTGCTCCCTGCCCTGCTGCAGGTGAGGGACTGAGGGTGTCCCCAGGCCTCCAGCAGCTCCCAGCTCCCTCTCCAAGGTGCCTGAGCACCAGCCACAGCACTGCTCCTACCTGCAGCTCTTTCCAAAGCCCCTTCTGGCAGTGGGACACAAGGATCCCAGCACTGTGAGCATCCCAGCACTGCAGCACGGAGTGAGGCACTTGCAAAACACAACAGTTATGAAACAGCAGCTTCCCAGAGCTTCCCCTTCCAGCTTAGTGTGCATGACTAACTTTCCACAATTAATGCTGGTATTTCAATTAGCACTGAAACTCCGAGGAGTTGCGACACGTGTGAGACATGTCACAGAGGATTATGGTGTAAACATGACGCTCCTGGAGGCTGCAGAGGGGTGCCCACACACTGGAGGGGTTTGTCAGTTAATGGAGACCAGGACATTGCCCAACCATGTCCAGGAAAAGCCTGGTTGTAAGGTAAGCAAAACCCAACCAGGAGAATTCCTATAGCTCGTTTGGGTGTACAAATCAATTTGGATTAAAACAGGATTTAGTTTACAAACAGCAGCAGCACTTTCCAAGCAATCTCAGCACTGGAATGGTGGGGTGCCCTTCTGCTCCTGCAGTGAGCAGTGTCTGTGTCTGAAGGAAATGCTGCCCAGGCAGCACAAACCCACCCTGCACAGCAGAGACCACAGAGAGGGATGGGGAGGAATTTGGTCATCAGCAGCCTATACAGCACATTGATAGAGATCAGGACTTCCTGCAGTCCCATATTTTCTACTGCTCATGAAAGCAGAGGGTTACACTTGAAAAAGAAAAGTTTAGGTGAAGGAACTGAGTGTTTAGTCAGATCTAGTACATGTTTCAACTGATTTAGGATTATACTGAAGGATATATGGTGATACCCTGTGGTTCATTTTATCAAAAACACAGAGGAATCAGGATCCTCTCTCTCTGGATATCCAGGATTTGCCACGATTGATGGTGCACAAACTTGTTACTCCAAACTGCCTGGAACAGAGCTAGCCAGGGTCCTGTGCTGGTAAAGTGAGCACGGGAGGCTGCACCAGGTGTCCTGGCAGCTGCCAGGGGGACAGCACTCACCTGAGGCTGCACCAGGTGTCCTGGCAGCTGCCAGGGGGACAGCACTCACCTGGGTCTGCTCAGAGTGGGCACAGTCCCATGGGAAGGACCAGCCTCCATCCTGCCTCTTGTACAGAAGTGCCTCAGTGGGAGCAGGACACGGCAGCAGCCAGGGCTGAGAGAGCTTCCTCAGGACAGTGCTGGGAATGGCACAGAGCTGTCACAAGACCAGCACACCTTCCCTCACACTCTCACAGGAGAAGTCCAAGCCTTCGGTTTGCTTATAAAATCTCACTTATCCAACTCCTTGTGTTTAAAGAGCAGATTGCAAGAGGTGGGAAACGCTCCCCAGCTCATGGAGAGCCTGGACAAGCAGTGACAGGTTCCAGATCCTCCTCTGGGAGCTCTTCCCAGGCAAGGATGAAGATGATGGCTGAAGATGATGGTTGAAGATGATGGTGGTAATTAGGTGCAAGTGCTGCCAGTAACTTAAGTCGCTGTGCACCTCTGGTGCTGGCTAAGGTAATCAAGCATTTAAATCACAGCAGGAAAAGGTGTGGGGGGGTCTCACCTGGGCAGGACACCACAGCCTGTCACCAACCAGACAGGTGGGGGTGTCCCGTGGGATGGGGGTGGAATTGTCCCATGGGGTGCCCTGTGTGGTGGAAGTGCCCCATGGGGTGGAATTGTCCCATGGGGTGCGATTGTCCCGTGGGGTGGGGGTGTCCCGCGGGGGTGGGGTTGTCCCGCGGGGGTGGGGG
>VZUI01048052.1:0-22012 GCA_013401135.1 Cettia cetti | reverse complement strand
CCCTCAGCCCCTCCTGGGCTCCATTCCCTTCCCCAGCTCCCTCAGCCCCTCCTGGGCTCCATTCCCTTCCCCAGCTCTGTTCCCTGCCCTGGACAGCCCCAGCCCCTCCAGGGCTCTCTGGCTGTGAGGGCCCAGAGCTGGGCACAACACTCAGAATCACAGAATATTCTGTCTTGGAAGGGATCCTCAAGGATCTTGGAACAGTGAAAGACGCTAAACACTGGTGAGAACAGCAAAAAGAGATGAAAGGCGATAGGAAATGAAAGCAGAAGTGCAGAAGTGATTCCCACAGCATGTCAGTGTTCAGATGGGCCCAGCACCTACTGACAGGTCACCTCCTTGGAAATCAGGGCCACAGCACGGACATGAACAGAGTTATTTAAGCCCAGCTTTCACTTTGGGAGCTGGGATACCAGCAATAGTGTGAGTGAGAGCTGGGCTTCATCTGGGGCAGCTCTGCAGGAGCCTGTGGTGGTGGCTGTGCCACCTCCCTCAGAGCCCTCCCGTCCCTGCTGGGCTCACACTGGCACTGCCATGGGGACATTCCTGCTCCTCCTGCTCTTTGGAGGTGTTTTCCATCACGCACAGAGCAGGCACATTGCTGCTAGCAGGCTCTAACCTTTCACTTAAAATCACTTTACTGGTTAAACTCGAGTTTTCTGCACCTTTGCAAAATCGGTGCAGCTTGAGAAGAGGGCAGAGTGATTCCTTGCCAGATGGCCACACAACTGGAAGAATCAGACCTGGATGAAAGCAAACAGTTCAACAGCCCCTGGAGAATTCTGAGCACTTCAAAAGACAGGAATCAGGAATTCACTGAGAGCCATTCAGACCTGTCCCACACCGCAGTCAATGTGGGTCTTTCGCTTCAAAGGACACATGAATTTTACACAACATGAATCCTCCCAATTTCACACCACTTCCCAGCAGCTTTATCAGCTTGATTCATGCTCTGCGCAAGTGCTTTTACTACGAACACTCTCCTACCTTTCATTATGTGTGATTTTGTTGGCCACATGATTTCTTATAATCCAAGTAAAACATTGCATCTTTTCACATTCTACTTTCATTTCATAATTTGTATTAATAAAACTGTACAAATATAACCTATTTTTCATAGCACCAAGACCATGGGTAGCCTCCTACTAAAAAAAAGGCCCCAATAGCTTCCCAAAATCTGAGGAATGTTTCAAAGTAGAAAGGAGACTAAGCAAATTAAAAAAAAAAAAAATGCCTTTATGCAAAACATAAGTTAGATGCTCAGACCTGACAATATATATCTAATATAAAACATCTAATGCATGAAAAAAATCAATACATCATCCTCATTTTCCTATATCAACATTTCATAAATGTACCCGGTTTGATAAATATTAATATTCAATTTCCTTTCACTTACTAAAATGCCACAAGCCCACAAGACAGAAAGTGCAAGAATATAATATTCCCTCATATGGGGAAATCTAGGAATTATATTGATAGAGGCTTCTTTAAACAAAAAAAGATAAATTTAAAATATTGTCACTTATGCAATTTATTTGTTAGTTTTATACTGAAACGATTAGTAAATCTTCCAAAAACTTAAGATATGTAAGTATAATACCAGGTTAAAATATCAAATAAGTAATCCTAATAACAATTATATACTCTCATCGTGCGAGTAAGAAAAGGATTTTTCTTTCCATTTAGTAGATCTATCCCTTTTACCTGGAAAATCCCTTGTGGAAAAGAAAATTTCCCAGCTGTGGATTCTGCCTCTGAGGTTTGTTTTTTAAAGCCCAGCTGCCAGGAACTCTGAATGATAGGTTTATGTGAAGGCACAGCAGTTTCACTTGGATCAGTGGATCATTGTTTTTTCACAGTTCTCATCCTTACAAAATGTTGAAAGGAAGCAGCAAGAAGCTGCAAATATTATTTTCCAAAGTAAAGATCTGTGTGAATACCAAGTGCTGACCCTTAGGGCCTCTCCCCTCCCCACCAGCACGTGTTGCTCCTCAAAGCCATTATTTGGGTTGTTGCCCCTGAGGCAGGGTGTGGATTTTTAAGCCACATAAATATGTCATGTTCTTCAGGAGAGACTGCAAAGCACTCAGACAGGCTTCAGCTCTGCAGCCACCTAAATGATCTAGCACTTAGCAGTTTTATTTTTCTTGTTTAACAAAAACGATCCCTGGCTAGTGTAGCATGAATAACCTTCCTCAGGATAGTTTAAAGCCATACTGTAATAAAGTATGCATCCTACTGCAATGATTACAATGTCATCTACTCCATTTCTGCATGAACAGCCCAAATTGTAAGTTATTACAGCACTGCTTGCAATGTGCTGGTTGGATTTTTTTTTAGCTAAGAATACTCACATGCTTAGGGGGTAGGTAGGAAAAGGCTCCAGAGTAGAGGTCAGTTAGGACAAACACAGGTGGCAACTGCAGTTTTAGCATATCAATATCTCCAAATCTGTGTACAGTTTGCTCCAAAAGGCTTGGAGACACCAATTAACTGCTTTTGTGGTTCTGTTGTTGTAGTTTTTATATTTTTTAATATTTTAAGCCAAGGCCAGGAGTTGGAATTTGATGGTCCTTGTGGGTCCCTTCCAACTCAGGATATTCTGTGATTTACATTCTAAATTTAAACTTAACGTAATATTGTGCATTCAATTCAAAAACTGATGTCAAATGAAAAATCGTAGGATCACAGAATAATAGAAAGGTTTGGCATGGAAAGAGACATTAAAGCCCATCTCATTCCACCCCCAGCCATGGCAGGGACACCTCCCACTGTCCCAGGCTGCTCCCAGCCCCAGTGTCCAACCTGCCCTTGGGCACTGCCAGGGATCCAGGGGCAGCCACAGCTGCTCTGGGCACCCTGTGCCAGGGCCTGCCCACCCTCACAGGGAGAATTCAGTGCTTCAAGTAAATTCTTTTAGTAATGGGGTGCTATAAAATACTGGAATAATCTTCTTCTGGAAGCCATTCTTTCAAAACTCTTGATCAGCACCCACTGCAATGTTCTCATGGCTGTTTGCAAAAGCCAAAGGTTTTGCTCCAAAGGGAATTCTGTGAGAGGGCCCCCACCTGCTCTCAGCAGAGTCCTGCACATTCACAGAGGTTCCCCTCCTCGTGCTGCATTCTGCCTGCATTCCCGAAGTGTGAGTGCTAGTCACTAAATGCCCAAGGATTACCTGGTTCCCTGCTGTGCAACCTTTTCAAAGTTCAATGCCTAACAGTGGACTTTTTTTTCAATTCACATCCACAGTGTTCTGTGACCTGCAAACATTCCTGGAAGTAAGGAGATGCACTTGATGAATGCAACCTCCTAGAGAACATACTGATGAAAACCGACCTCCAAACCATAAGTCAACAATAACTAAAACTGTTCAGAATTAGAGAATATCAAGCCACAGAAAATGATGCTCACTGTTGGTTTAAAAACAGTATCTCCCTAGTCCAGTTCTCTTTGGATATTCCATGCCCAGTTTTAGACCAGGCCTGCACATCTCTCTTTGCATGCAGGGTGTTATCACCATGTGCACATAACTCCTAATTTAGGCTCAGACATATTTAGATATGAACATCTGGAAAGGAGAGAAGTAGTATTAGGAAATTCCTTTGATCTGGCACACAAATGTATCTAAACTGCATGTTTGTCATGAAAGGCAGCATTTTATGCAGCTCAAAGTATGTTTACACGATTTAACATTTGTTAACTTCCCATTCTGCAATTTAACTGCTAGGACAGTATCTCTGATAAGGCCATGCCAATCCTCACAGCTCAGTGTGTTAAATAGAGGAAATTTCTTCTGATGGGAATATTTTGGGGAATGATCACATCATTCTTTTTTCTATAGTAGTATTTTTACAATTGGCAGGTGAGCCATGTATTCCCTCAAAGCCCCTGCTGCCCATTGGGCACAAACTAAGCACTAAAATTGTATCTCTAGGATAACTGAGATGCAGCACTCAGACACAGAATATCCATTATTCCATGCTGTTCTAGACCAATTGTTTCCTGAAGGACTCCAAGGTGAAAGACCACAATGACATAATGGCCTTCAATTTATAGTGCTTTAAACATTCAACAATTCCTGTGTTGCTGCGTTTTTCAGCAGTGGCAGGAAACATTAACAAAAAAAATTAAATTCTAGGTCAGTGTTTATTTCTTAGACTGAAAAAAACTTTCAGATATTTCAGCAGCTAAAATGCAGCAGCTCCTCTATTAAAATTTGGTATTGAGGGTCAGTCACATTATCATGAAAGAGGTGAAATAGCCCTGAATTGACCAAGGGACCTTTGTAAAATGTTTTTCACAGACAATCCAGGGAGATGAGCATTAGCTGTGGCACAGCTGTGTCTCTGCCACAGGTGGGAATGGGACCCACATGGAAATCACCCTTCAATTTGCAGCAGTTTTCCCTTAAGTTCTCAGTAGTTCCATGGAAATTACCTAGTAAGAGACCATGTGATTAACACTCATAAATTATCAATAAGGCTTGAGCATAAAATACCCAGAGCATGCTAAGGTGACAATACAGAAGCTGTGAGACAGAAATCTGAAAAGCTCTTTCAACAAGAAAACATTTCAGTCCTTTTCTCAAGTTAAATCTCAAAGCTTGTCTGAATAATGACCACATATATAACGAAAGAAATGTTAAACCCAGAAGGCAACCATGAATACAATTGTCTAAATAGGAATGTCAAGTCTAGTTAGTCCAGAGTTTGTGGGAAAACTTATTTTTTGTTTGCCTTTACTATGAAAAGAGAAACATTAGCTGACAAGAAAGAGTGTGAAATGAAACAAAGCAATGATACAGTGCTGTGTGATTTAATTCCAGACAGCCTCCAGCTCAACCCCCAGAAGCACTGGCCGAAAATTCTTATTCTTCATGGAGGCAGAGTGGGAATCTCTCCAAACCTCTTCAAAAGTGTGCCCTGCCCTCAGCCAGGATACCTTCATAAGGATGAGAAATCATGGAATTTTCACAAATTGGCAGCTGTGTGCTGAGGAATGATGGAATCAGCCTTACTGCAAGAGATTTGTGTAGCAGGGACCTCACCACAGACATCAGCAGGTGTTGATGCAGAGTGGTTACAGGAGGTATTCCAGGGAAATAGAGGAAACACCACTTCAGGATCCTGCTTCTGTGTCAAATCCAACCTGACCAAATCATGGCCCTTAGCAGAAACCATTTAAACACTAATTTTTTAAACTTTGGGGCAAAAATAATTTATGCAGAGTTTCTAAACATATAATCATAGAATTGTTTTGGAAGGGCAGCTTGAAGACCATCTAGTTCCAACCCCTGTGCTGTGGGCAGGGAGACCTTCAACTAGATTCAACATTTAATAAACAGTAAAATAATTAGACTCCTGCCCAAGAGCTGGTATCTATTGTTTCAAATGAGAGGCTTTAACTGCACCAGCTCTTAAACAGTCACTAATCCCTACACTCTAGACTTGAGAACTGGCAAAAAACAAACCCTGAAGAAATCACTGTCTGACTGAGAGGAGCACAGGCGCCAGCTCAGCCAAGGCGAGGAGGAAGCAGAGATTTTGGAGCTGTTAAGCACGGAATACACCGTGCTGCCAGACCTGCTGTAACTCTCACAGAAGGCTGTGCTTGTGGTGTGCCTGCCCAGGCAGGAGCCCTCCTGCCTCAGCCTTCCCAAACACTGCAGCAGAAAGTCAGGCAGGGGGTGATGCAGAGTCCACAGGAAGGTGAGGCTTGGCAGGGAGAACTGACTGAATGTGTGTCCAAGCCAGGAGGAAACACCCAGACAAAGCCCAGGTTAGAAAGGGCAGGAAGCTGAGGCATCACTTTGGCTCAAAACCCAAACAGTTCTGTGAGAACAGACCAGGTCCTTGTCAGGATACACTGAGTGCAGGCAGGGGAGGAAAGGACAGGGGAATGGAGAGCTGGAGCAGCACTGATGAAAAAGAAAAAAATAAAGCTATCCAAAGCAGGATTGCTGAAGATAGTCTTCAGGGAATTAAAATCCAACTGGAAATTTGCAAAGGCAATGATAAGACATCCATGTTAGGATGTACAAAGGAATAATACAAGCAAATTTCAGTGCAATGCTACCTACAACCAACAATGAATATGGAAGTCTAAAAGGAATACAAATATTGCACAGATTCACCTCCCACCCAAAAAGTAGAGAGTTATAATCAGCAGCCAACCCAACTTCAACTGCTTGACAGATTCTGAAAAAAAAATATTAAATTACCAATTAATAATCACCTACAGGATAATAAAGTGACGGAAATAAGCAACACTGATTTTTCAGGAGTAACCAATTAAATTTCCTTCCTTTACAGGTAGCTGGTGTAACGGATAAGGCAGAAGCAGTAGATGTAATATCCCCCCACTTCTATAAAGCTTCAAACACTGCTAGGCATGGAATCTCCATTGGCAAGCTAGGATAATATTACCTGGATGAGAAAAAACCCTTGAGCTAAATCCTTAATTAATTTAAAAGATATGTTCAAGGAGCAATTATCAATATTCTTATTTTGAACTGAAAGAGGCATTAAGGTGGAAATTCACAGGAGTCCACTCAAGCAATATCTAAATTATCCTCCAGTGAAGAGGACCAGGGAAAAAGTGCAGGGGAAAGAAGGCAGGAGGACATGCAAGCACGGATCTTTGTGATCCAAAGCAATCTTCACAGGCTGGAAACAAAGTCAATGAAGACCTCTAGGATGAAATTTGGTAAAGGCAGATTCAAGTGATTGTGTGTGGGTGTAAGCCATGAAATGCACCAAGAACAACTAACAAGAAAAGGGTCAGCTGGCAGAATTGAAGAATAGAGGCCACAGAGTTTAAACAACTGCAAAACACCCCAGCCCCCAAGCTCATTCCTGAGGCACAAGCAGGACTGCAAAACACGGACAAGTATTCCTGACAAGTGTGAGCATGAGCCACGTTCTGAGATCCCAAAATAGATGATGTCAAATTTCAGGCTCTACAAGAAGGAAACAATAAAGACAATAGATTTTAGAACATGACAGATAAAGAGGAGCTGAAGGAACTTGATGTATTTGATTTACAAAAGAAAACATTAAAGCGAGATTCATGAGAGACTTACAATGCAAAAATCTGCAAAATGACAGTCATCCTAAGCAGGGCAGGAAAAAACAAATGACAGGCATTATAATTTGGTTCAAAGATTTACTTTAGATATTAGGAAAAGTTTTCTGACTAAAAGAGGTACTAAGTCGTCAGAGATTTCTAGAAAGGAGGCAGAAACCCTTTTGATTTGTTGTTGCTATAAACACATTAGACAAACAGCTATTTTAGTGCATGATTTCTTACAGACCTCCTAGCCTTAATTTTCTATAGTTAAGGGATTATTCTGCTACAGCCAAGGCAACTCTAGACCAACAAAAGTCTAAGAAAAGTGAAGAAATTATTTCTAAATACTTAAGGAAAAGTTAATCTTTGCAATTTTAGTGAAAGTCACTAAAAGACATAGAGTAAAATAGATATTCAATTCTAAATGTGACTGAAACTCATTAGAGGTGGCAAACACTAATACACTGCATATTTTTATTGATTTTGCTTTATTTAGAGAAAACGTTTTTCCCAGTAATAATTTGTTACTACAGATCAGGGTATGTAATGGCAAGGACAGCTGAGCTTATGTTGTTCTCTGGGGTTCACCCCTTATATTCAAAGTCTGATTGTAACTGTAATGAAGAAAAATGTGAGAACTTAGTACTTCTGACAAAGTACTTCTAAAACCTCCTTCCAATGGAAAAAATGAGGCCCTTTGACATCCAGGACAAGAACTTAATGAACTGTAAATCATCACATATGGTGACAGCATCCCTGCTGTGGGAGGGAGCAGAGAGGGACAGGAAAATGCCTGGGAGAAAACCATTTATTTCCAGTCACTTCATGGAATGGCTGTAATCCAACCACTGAATCAAATCTAAGTGCCAGCTTCAGGAGCAGAAATTTTCCCCTTACGAGTACAATTGATCATTTATACCTGTTTTGATCAGCAAAGAAAAATATCCAATGATTGTTTTGCCCAAATAAATGATTTACCACCCAGTCCAAATCCTGTCCTTTCCTAAACACCAATGATAGGCCCGGTGTCAGGAGGATTTTCAGCCCTGTGGGGAGGATGCTCAGAACATCTCTCACACACTGAACCCATCCCTGTTCCTTCCACAGCCCCACTGGCTGATTTATTCCTGGTTGCCAAGAGATCACACTGCTCCCCTATTTACACTGTCTGGGTTTTTATCTGTTGGGGTTTAATATAGGTATTTAATTAATATATTTTGTTTATTAACATAATTAGTGCTTCTTGGAAATATGAATAAGCCACCAAGTAGTTGATATGAACTTCAAGCAGTATGAAAGGTGGAATGTTAACATGAGGACAGAAATAACCTCAAGCTCTGTATAACAGAGAATTGGCTGCTTAGTTTAAACTGGCTCTTTCCCCCCTCTCTATTTTGCAGCCTATCAAGAGGAATTTCTAGGTTTTAGGAACATACAAGCAATGAAACCTGTTTGGGTTTTTTTTTCAGGGGAAAACTGTGCTAGTGTTGTTATTACCTGATAAAATGCTGACCAATTTTTGAGCTGCTGTGGTATCCCACTGACAAGGGTGAATGCTTTCTACAAAACCAGAGACAAAACAAATTCTCTTTCTTTTCTGGCTCATGGACCAGCAGGCACATAACAAATAAGTAACATAATGAACACAGGATGTTGTAGTCCTACTTATTGATAATTATCTCTTACATATCTGAGTAAGCTTATGTTCCTGAAGGTGTAGGGATACCCTGGAGGAATAACAGCAAGAATTAACACTCTAGTGCACATGCTAATTAGGATTTAATTAGGGAATTTAAAAAATGCAGAGTGCATGTTTTCAGCAAGTGCAAATTACCAACTTATTTTTTATAGGGTTGGGGTTTTTTTTTTTATTGCAAATATTATAATTGTCACTTTATGTAAAATTTAAGAAATTTAAATTCTATTTCAGTTTTTAGGAAGAAACAGTTTTTCCTCTGGCACATTTTCATCCATTATAATTCTTTTAACATTCTACCCCAATTTATAATTTTTTCTACCTTACTAATTCAGCGTGAAAGGTATTAAATTGCTTTTCTTTATGCTATTACAATGTACACAGGATGTTCCCTACAAATTGCACTATAACATTTTCCTTCAGCCTTTGCTGTTCCTTTGAATAACAGTTATATCCTGTGGGTCAATAAAACTATTCCCTCAAAAAAGGGAAAAGGGTGCAGGCCTTTCTTGGTTAATTTTTTTCCAAGGAAAAAAAGCCAAGTGAAAATGCCAAGCTCTGTTTTGACATAGCAGTGCTTTCCTTTCCTGCTCCCACCTTTCTCTCCCAAGCAGATGTCCCACTTCATTCGGAGGCTGGGGGGATCCTGACATCAATAGTCTGGGAATTTGGACCCTGATCTAAAACCACACAGTGCTACCAGGAATTATCCCAATCCTTTCCCTGCATTTGGCCGTTCTCTGTGTCTGGTCACCGGGAAATCCACGCAGGAGACAAATAAACAAGCAATAAAAGCAAATTTTAAAGATCTCTCTAGCTGGGCTCTGAGAGAAACTTCTGGCTAGGAACTTCCTAATGAAAGGGAATTAAGATGATTAAAGCATTAAGAAAACTCAATTTGCATCAGTATTTTAATTCTTTCAAAACTGACCCTTTAAACGAAAGGTAATCTTGTCAAATACCTTTCTCCCTTAATTATTAATGCTAATTGCTGTTCTTCATTGCTTTCTGTTCAAAATCAAAACTTTTCCAATGTGCTTCCTTTGCAGTTTCTGGCTGTGTTTTTCAGCCCCAGTGCTCAGTGAACCCGCAGCCTGTGCCCAGTATATGATTTGTGTCATGGAAATGCCAGCTCAGGAACACCCCCTGAGACTTCCCACTTCCCCACTTTAATTCCTGGAACTCTTTAACATCCTTGTGACTCCATCCTCTCATTCACTGTGGATATGGCTGAAGGGGAGAGAGCAAATAATGGCTGAGGTGATAACAACCTCTGGGCTGAACATCGGGGAGGGCACTGATGGCACAGCCTGTCAGAACCACCAGAAAACCCTGCCAGGATTGCTCAGGACACAGAAAACCCTGTGGACCACGAGTGCAAAGCTCATTTGAGTCAGCAGTCAATCACCAACACTGAGGAGCAGTGTCAGTTTAGGGGTTGGAATGCCCACATTTCTTTTCTTTGTTTTCATAGGCTACTTTTTTATTAATTTGCTGAACCAAGATTTGAAAAAATGAAAATTAAATGAAAACCAAGCAAAAATCCCAACCAACCACAGACCAACAAGTGGAAGATACTTCCATAACACAGCCCTGACACTGCATTTAGGCATCTGAGTGATTTTTGTGCTGATATTTTAGCAGGTAATTGGAGTTCTGCATCACTGAAGAAATGAGGTTATTACTTGTGGGGTGGGGAGAGAGCCCCTGAACTCACAAGTACTGAGCACAACTGGATCAGCCAGAAAGGAAACAACACCTACAGTTAACTGGGAGATGCTGATGACACATCTTTGTGGTAAAAGTAATTCATCTAACTTCAGATACAAATCCTTTCCCTTAAAACAAAACAAAACAAAACAAAACAAAAAAAAAAAAAAAAAGAAAAGAAAAAAAACCTCAGCTAACAAAACAAAACAAAAAAAAAAAAAAAAAAAGAAAAGAAAAAAAACCTCAGCTAACTCCTCAATTCTTCCCTTGTCATAAAAATGCTTGATCTACTCTAAAGTGATCTGAATATACACTTGCCTTCCTTCAGTGCTTGTACTGAAGCTTATTAGGAACAATCAAAACATTCCAGAGAACACATCAGAAGGGAAGACTTCTGACCTTTAGTAGTCACCAGGTCCAAGAATAAAATTCATTGTTTCTGAAGATCATGGCCCATGTAAAAAGTAAGTGAAGCATAGTCTTAAACACTATGATTTTGTTTCAGTGAAGTTACATTTTAAAAAAATAACAGAAGCTTAAGGAACTGTCTGGCATCATGGATGTGCAGAAAACTGGGACTTCAGACTTTGTTTAGTCTTCCCTTTGCTTTCATTCAGCATTCAGGTTCACCCTCACTCAGACAAGATTATAACATAATAATAGGCAAGAGCTAATAAATTTGTGCTCTCAGTACATCACTCAGCTGTCTCTGATATCACAATATTTAAAGGATCTATCACAGCATGAAACATTTCAGATAAGTCTTTGTAACAATTGCAAATGAAATCATTTAAAAACAGTTTTATAACCCACTTCCTTCCAAACACTTTTCCTTGACAATAGCTGGACTGAATTTCAAGACAACATATAGGAATATGATAAAAACAGCACAAAAAGACAAAGTTTCTATTAAAACATTGTTTCAGGAGAGACTTTAAATTAGATTAAATTTAGCAGATGTTTGTAGTTAATTAGTAGGTCATGAAGTTTAACAAAATGTTTCAAACCACATGAAATTTAGCAGATGTTTTGTAGTTAATTACTAGGTCACTTAAAGAAATATTTGCTTTTTTGACTACTCACCATGTGTACAGTAAAACAGGTGTTTTTATTAGCACTTCAAAGCAAGATGAGGGGTAGGCTTTATCTTGTAGAAATTGAGTTTATCCTGCTGAAATGCCAAGTGCTGTCTATCGAAATATAAGATGCAGCTTTTTACAGAAATGCTGTAAAACACTTGAAAATACCAGACCAAGAACCTGAACAGCTGGTGACCCACCCTGCTGTATTTTCAGTGACATCCCCATGGAGCGCAGCACTGCATGCATTCATGTTACAGTTTCATCTGCAGCCAAAGCAGTGGAGAGCAACCAGACCAGAAAATAAGCAGGGTCCCAATTTCTTCCTGGAGCAGCTAATCTCTCTCCAGTAACCCCTCCAGGAAGGTTGGCAAGAGCAGGTTTGGGTTCCATTTGCAGCCTGTAGGAGAAGGATGGCATTTCTCGTCAGGACCAGGGGCTCTTTCTCTCCATCTCCAAGGAAGGAAATCAGGGATTCAGATGGGAGAGAAATGTCAGCACATTCCAGGCAGAGCCCTGCTCTGGATGACCAAGAGGCTGCAGTGGAAGCAGCTTTATTGACAGATGTGCAGCTGACACTGGGGTAACCCTGCAAGAACACAGGGGTTGTTATCACAGCCCAGCAGAGCTGTCCCAAGAGCCCACCCTGGCCAAAGAGAGGGAACCCAAGGAAATCCCTCACGCTCTGCACAGCTTGTTGTGCCCAATGTCTGCATTCAGAGCCTGGCACAAACCCAGGGCATCCACTGGGAACACACACTCACCAGTACAGAAAAACTGCTGTCAATTATGGGATCACAGTTAAGGGGTTTTGTGCAAAGTTTTGCCTTGGAGCATTCCTGTAGAATTTCAGCTGCTTAGGGCAAACCTGCAGCCTCGAGTATGGCAGAGATACCACAGGTGTGTGCTACACACAATGGAATTTTGGTACTGGATTTGGGGTTTCTTACTGCAGCTACAGCGACACATTTTGTGTTCTGGAGGTGAAGCTGTTAAAATAAGATCTATTTGGCTCAACAAGGCTGGTTGTACCATCCAAGTCATCTCTCCATGGCATTTCTAAGTCACATTCAAATCTGGAATCTGCCTTAAACAGCCCCAAGGAGCAGGAATAACTGCTGGGGGACACCACGAGCTCTGGCATTGTATTGACATTTGTCTTTATCCCACAGCATATTTGACCCAGATTAACCCCTAACCTAATCACTTCAGCCTACTCTGTTACCTCAAATTCTGCAAATAGTTGCAATGACTGATTTCACAACATTTCAACAGAAGGTTCAGTGGAATTTAAGGTTTTGAAAATCTTAAATTATAATTTGGTTCTGCAAAACCAACTTCATGTTTGTTTGTTTGTTTGTTTTTAAAGGAGTAGGGAATTTTCCACAAATGATATTTTCTGGTACAAACAATGTCAAAATGAGGGGTTGAAATGCAGAAGATAAAAAGTTCCTGATGCATATTCCATTAAAAAAAAAGGAAGCACTGTACCACTAACTTCAGGTGGGAGGGGTTGCCCATTCCCAAACTGTACAGGAGTGGAACTGGAGCACTGGAATTATGAGACAGGAGCTTCTGTGCTGGCAGGAAGAGGGAACACAACAGTGAAATTAAGTTTAACTTCGACAAAAGGAAGAGCTAAGATTAGAATTTAAGGGTTTTTTTTCTTTCTTCATGGTACAGGAGACTACAGATAATGCTACATACAAAAATCAAACCATTGTTAACAATTACTCTTCTCTGCCTCTTACCTTTACTTTTTCCATCCCATTTTCTTGAAAGAAGCTGACTAAACATTAGGTTGCAGTCCTGCCATGTTTTTAAGCAAGAAATTTCCCCTTAACCAGACAGCCAACATTCAGATGTTTTTCTTAAACATAGTATGTGAATTCTAACAAAAAAAAAAAAACATTTCTAGCTCCTCCTAGGCAATAGGCCTATTCTTTTTAAAGCTATTAAAAATCAGAATACAGGACAGAGTTTTTAAATATAGAGTTTGTGAAGCCAGAAAGAGGCAGCATTTATGCTGTTTGACATTCCCAATTGACTGTTACCAACCTAACAGGGCATATAATGATGAGAGAATGGTGAAGAGAACTCCAAGAACTGAGACCATGCCTGGAGCATCCCAAGGTGCTCCATGGACCAAGAAGGCAAAAGGAGCTTTCATACTGACCTGGGTGCAGCTGGGCTTCTGTGAAGAGGATGAATATTTGTTCACATCTGACTGTAGAGATTCCCAGAGACTTTTGGGGAGGGCATTGTTCTAGGGCATTGTTCTAGGGCAGTTTGCTGCAGACAAAATTCCGCTGTATCCTCTTCCACCAGCCCAGGGATTATTAGAACAGGACAGGGAACCCTCTCTGAAACTTCAGTGGCCACCTGAGTGGCTCAGTCAGAGAGAGGACAGGTGACCCAGGTGGCCTGACCAAGACATGGATGATAGAAGATCAGAGCTCACAAACAGAAACCAGGCAAAGGCTCCTGCCCCAGCTCACCCATTACAGTTGGGAGTACAGACAGAAAATGAGAATATTTTCTGCTTTAGTCACGTGCCTCATACTTAAATAGCCAAGATTTGACTCCCAGTAAAGATAAGGCAAACTCCTTATTCACAGTGCATCCTAATGAGAGCTCCCATCCATTTCCAATAATTTAAGCAGAAGGACTTTTAAATCAATCCTTTTCCTCACCACAGCCTTCTCCATCTCCTTTTTCTTCCTTCCTGACTCTGCAATTGAGTCATATTGCTGAACATGGCATAAATCAACATCCGGGCTTTCCAAAACACAGAGTCCAGTTGAATGGATCAGCTCCCCACCTAGGATGCTTCCATGTGGAATGTGGCTTTGGCTGGAGGTAAGGGAGCAGCACGTGGTGCTTCCCTTGGTGGGTTGCATGCATTATTACAACCCAGGCAATGGATGCTGATGACAGCTCACAACAGCTCCACACACAGGATTCCATTTTGTCCACAGACTCAAAAGGAGGAGGCTGTCAGAGGTGCTGGGAGCTCACAGGAGAACAAAACAGAGCTCTGTCACTGAGCATGCAGCAGCAGAGACTATAGGCAAATATTCTGATTCTCATTTGGTTGAAATTCTTGTGCATTTTCTTATGATGTGTCTGTGGTGTGACAGACAGCAGAATGTGCCTTACAGCTCCTACACGGCCTGATTTGTGTGCATTGATCACACAAACCCCATTGGCACAGTGCAACCCTCCTGGTATTGATTAAACACACAAATGCACCTTGGGACAACCAACCTGCACAGGATTCCACACACCACTACTTCAGGTAACACCTTTTGGATTTAACTTCCTTCCAGTTACATCTATCCTGGTCCAAAATCTTCATCATAAGAACAAGGATTACTCTCACTAAAATAATTCTATTATTATTATTATTATTATTATTATTATTATTATTATTATTATTATTATTATTATTATTATTATTATTTTATTATTATTATTATTGTTGTTGTTGTTGTTGTTGTTATTGTTAAAAACAGCCATGATAGCAAAAAGTACAAGTCTAAATTCAACATGTTTCTTTCAGATAAACTCATCCCCACTATTCCATGCCTGTAACTTTTCAAATAAAAGTCTGAAAAAATACTGTTCCTTCCTGTGACTACTTCTTTAAACAAGTTAACTCATAAGAAAGGTCATTCCATTGGAGTGCATTTCAGGTTGTTGTGTGTCTGAGCAGCAGATTGCACCACACAAGTACTGAATAAATTTTATTTGCTAACCAGTAAATGAACCAAACGAACAGTACAGGGTACAAGCTTTCAGGATCTGCAAATTAAATACTTAATTTGCAATATTTAGAATCACAGAATATCTTGAGCTGGAAAGGATCCCCAAGGATCATCCAGCTCAGCTCCTGTCCCTGCCCAGACCCCCCAACAATCCCCCCTGCCAGCGCTGTCCAAAGGCTCCTGGAGCTGTGGCAGCCTCAGGGCTGTGCCCATTCCCTGGGGAGCCTGGGCAGTGCCAGCACCCTCTGGGGGAAGCAGAACCTGCCCTGACACCCAACCTAAACCTTGTGCCTGTTGGTCTTTACTGCAGCTCAGATTCATACTCCTCTTACCTGGTTTAAACACATGTTTAACCACACATTGCAAACCATGCATCACAAACGTTCTTTCCCCCCATCAGTGTTTTCAGTCTTTGAGCCTTCCCACCCACACAGCTCTGGGGAATCTCAGGGTGCCCTCAGCTTCCCCCCACCCTGCAGAGCTGAGCTGGGGAGGGCACAGCACTGCTGCAGCCAGCCCCACCCTGTGCCACAGCAGCTCAGGCTGGGCTGGGGCTGGCACTCTTGAGTTTGGAAGGGGACAGGACATTTCCTGGGAATAACATGCATCTCAGGAGTTCTGCAGGAGATAAGTAATATATTCCTGAAGGCTTTTAACTCCTGCCTCTCACTCTCTCTGTTTCAAAATCACTTGTGAAACATGCTCTCACATTTTGAGTCTATTTATATTAAGCCTAACTGTGGGAGATCCATTTCCTGGGGTCCATTGCACATAGAACAATAGACAAACACAAAAAAATTCTCCCTTCTATCATAATATTAAGTCTGTGCAAAATTTTGGGTTTTTTCCCTTATTGCCTCCCATTTCACCACCCTTTGAAGGCATTTAGCTGGTAACCAAGCTGACTGTGCTTGTGCTGCTATGTAACACAGGTTTGTGTAAGTGCAGGCAGATTTCTCACATTTCAAACAGGTTTGTAAGTCCAGGAACTTGCTTATTCTTTCCAAATGAATGGTGGAAAAGAGTCTGTAAAAGAGAAAAAAAGTGAGGGGAAGCTGATGAGCTACTAAGTTGAGAGAAAGGTAAAAGATCTGAAAGACTCATAAAAAAATAAAAATACTTTGCCAAGCTCCTAATGGCATTTCCTTCAGTACATCAGGGAGCAACAGATGCCACTGCAAGGGGATGTAAAGGGGGAGAAGGGAATTTCTGTTGCAGGAGAGAGAAAAACAGAAATCCAATCCTGCAAGGACATCTAACAAATCCACAGTGCTGCTGAGTAAGAACAAACCAGAAGATTGAGAAGATGTTTTTGAGAACACTGGAGAAGTTGGAGAATGGATCAGGACATATAGAATTCTGCTATGAAGAAAATTACAGAAACTAAACTAAAAATTATCTTCTCACTGTGTTCCAATTTGAAATCTACAGACCGGGTGATTCTTAATCTAAAATGTTATGGTCCAGGAGCTGGAACTGATTATTCAGCATCCTTTCATCGTGGCTGCTGCCCTTTTCTGGAAAAGCTGACAACCACAGAAGTCTGGACAGGGACTGTGGCCACATTTTTATCTGGTATTATGGTGCTCTGCCACCTAAGAGCACATATCTCTGTGTACAGTGTGGTTCAGCACAGGATCAGCAGGAGCTGTTACTGCAACTGCAATTCAGAGCTTGGGCTCAAGCCTTCAAAGCTTCTGAAAAGCTATAATTGCCTAAAAGAAATGGCATTATTTCCTCCAGACCAACTCCTTGACCACTGTTCCATGACCAGCTGTATTATTTTGGCAAGTAGCAGAACATTCTAAGACCAAGGGAGCACAGACTACTTAAAATGACTTTGTGCTGTCTGAAGAGCTGGTCAGCTCAGGTGTGTATAGGGGGACAGAAATATTGTTGGCTCTCAGGAAAAAAAAAACCCTCAGGTTTTGTAAGAACAAAGTCAGGGTAGATCATCCCTTTATTTGCATCACACTGTTGCTGTAGTTGCATTCTCTGCTGCAGCAAGGCTCTGTCTTCTGCCAGGGAATTGTTTTAATTGTCAGGCCAACAAAGAGCTTTAGCAAAGCTTCCCAGTCAGGGTTCTCCAAAGCCAATGGTAGCAGTCAAACTTGTCTCTGGATTTATTTTTTTTTAATTAAAATTTATTTAGAAAATTTATTAGAATTAATTAATACTCAGTAATTCCAGCTGAAAGTGCCATCCATAAACGTGTTCGTCTATTCCTCCCAGGTCCTCTAGCAGTTTTCAGAATTCTCTCAGATTACACAGAGATTTAAAAGGGATAAGTCATAAAATAAGAAATATCTCACAGTAGTTTCTGCTTTTAGTTGCATTCATATATAACTGAGCTGTGCTCGTGTGATTTGGCTCCACTTAGGAGCTAAAATGCGAATTTCACCATGGATCCAGCAGCAGATGAAGGCCTCCTCAATTTGTGAGCTAGGAATTAGCACAGTTTGCTTTAACACTGTGAAATCTTGCAAACAAACAGATCATGAGAAGCACCAGCTCCTCATTTGAAGTGCCACATTCACACCTTTGTTGATAGCATCTTTTGGCTGCAGACAGCTTCTGCAAGGTTGGGCTAACAATGCAGCAGAGTTGATGTTTACATGCTGAGAGCTGTATCCTGGAAACAGAACGACAGTTTCTTGGGTAATTCCAGAATATAGCTGCACCTTCTATATTCCAGCTTCTCTTTCACTTGATTTTTCCTCTAGGGGGTGTTTGTCGGTTGGGTTTTTTTGCTTGTTTGTTTTGGGTGGGTGGGGTTACGTCTATGTTGTTTCTGATGCTAAAGCAATGGCCATGGGAAGAGTTTCTGGGGATTCCATTAAATTAACCCTGGCATAAACCAAGCAGAAGTGGTCTGACCAAAGCTCTGCCTGCAGGCAGGCAGGGAAAATGTGACACAAATTCTACTGATTTCCTCAGCAAACAGGACAAGGCTTGTTCTGCAACACCCTGAATTTTAGTCTAATGCATTTCAAACTCAGGGCGTATTTTCTGTTAGACATTGGAGCATTTCCCAACAGAACTCATGCACCTTTAAGAATGACCACTCTAATCATAAATGCATATATACTAGAGAAAAGGCAAGAGAGCAGTTATTATATATTGGGGCTTTCATTAACCATGAAGCTATTACAGCCTCAAAAGCAAAATTAATGAGATTTTTTTTCAAATTTGCCAAGAAACACTTTAGCACAAACCACAGACAGAGATCTGTAGTTTCAAATAAAAGTGTCTTTCCCTATCACCCCAACACAACCTCCTAATATTAATATGAGGTTACCTCTGAGCCCCAGCAACTTGGCCTCTTCACACAAAGTCCTGTTATTTCCAGCAAGTCTGTAGATCTTAGGTTCATACCTCCACAACCCAAAAAGAAGCACTTTTTTTTTTCTTCAGTGAATAGTGCAGAAGAAAAGCTGAAATTACCAGCATCTTGCCAACTCCCAAATGGCAAAGTTGCATAAACCCATATTTAAAGAGCAAAACCACTGTGTCCCATCCTGAGTCATACAAATTACTGCTTTAAAAGATCTACTTGCTGAAAAGGAATATGCAGGAATGTCTCTGCATCTTTCAGTTAATTTAATTTTGTTTTCCTTTTTTTTTTTTTTTTTTTTTTTGCGTGACCTTCAAGTGCCATCACAGGAACAAGCACAGAAGACAGAACACTAATTAGGACACTCCAACCACTCCTAATATGTCTTAATAAGCCGTCTCTGTACTGTATGAATCAGCACCACTGTATGAGGAACTCCTGCAGTGTTCAGGCAACATTCCACCACAGTCTGTGCATTCCTCTGCCAACAAAAAACTCACCAGCACCTCTGCCAAAACTCAACACACAGTTACTTCGCTTCTAGTTACTTAAAATGAGATTAATGAGTACTCAGCTTAGCTTATTTTTTACTTATTAGGAGTTTATTCAATTTTAATGTACCCTAAATCAACAATTATGGGACCTTTGTTGTTGTTTGGTTTTAATGCTTTAGGCACTTTCAGGATTTACTGTTCACATCTGAAAAACTGCAAAGGTGCTCTGGGTAATTTTTCCTCTAGAAACATACATTTACAATTAAAATTAATTGCAATTATTAAACACCAACACTTTGCCTCAATTATCTGAGCACTCAACATTAGAAGAGAGAAACCTTAAAATATTTATTTGCAAGAATTAGAGAACATTACTTTGGGCCTTAGTGAAGTCTGAAATGCCCATTAAACGTCTGAGTGAGCTTTGGAATACTCAGATTCCCATTAAAGCTAAAATATTGACCACAGCACATGCATTTCTTTTTCTGAACTCACCTACAAGTCTAAATCAATTCCTCAGTTGTCAGATACTTTGAAGCAAGTGGCTTTTTGAAAATATCAGGGTACAAAGAAGTGATGACCATCAATCCCTTGAATAAAGGTATTTCCTTCTTTTGCCCTTTCTTAGAAGCATAAGAATCATTTAGGTTGGAAAGAATTTTCAGATCACTGAGTCCCACCATTATCTTGATTCATAACACTTTTTT
The DNA here is from genome assembly GCA_013401135.1 of Cettia cetti. NCBI lineage: Eukaryota > Metazoa > Chordata > Aves > Passeriformes > Sylviidae > Cettia > Cettia cetti. Next base: position 2,154 of record VZUI01048052.1, on the reverse strand, counting down.
AAAGAGGAAAAAACCAGAAAAATATACCAAGTATCCTCCTCATGTGAGGTTCTGTGTAGCACACACAATTTTAACACCTCACTGCTTTGAAAAATAACTTTTTTTAAAAACCATCAGGGTCCAATTCTGTGAAGTTCTGTTTCATTTCTCAATTGTTTGCAGAAGTATTCTGCATGATATCCCACTTTGACACCTTTGTGCATGCTGCTCATTAGCAAACACATAATTTGGTTACAAATGTTTATTCTGAAATCTCCTAGCTAAGAAAGCTCTTGAAATATTTCCAGCAGCTTTCGCAAAGTGGCCACCCCTGACCTTCAGCCTGGACCAGGGGTTTCATCTGGAGCTGCCTGGGACTCCTGAGTATTTCATAGCAAGGCTTTGGATTTGTGTGTGCCATGGGACTTTCCAAATTCCAGCTTTTCAGGACACAGACAGATCCCAAGATCACCGAAGACATAAATAATGAGTCCAAAATCGTATCACAAGTTTGGATGTTTGCTGTTTAACCTCTGCACAACCGGACAAGGAATCAAAATTTCCCTGCCTTCCTACCTCCAAACTTGACTCCAGTCTACCTGCTAACACTCTTTTTGTTTGATTTATATTAACAACCCAACAATAACACTAACTGTATTCTCACTTAAATAAAAATACACTTCTCCAATGAAGTAGGTAAAAGTAAATAACTTTCCAACCAATTTCTTAATTTTGTCTGTGCCCATTGCTGTTGTCTCAAATGGAGTATAGAACACAATTTAATTTACAGAGCTGTCAAGAAGCAAATTAAAGCAAGAAATAGATCTAATTTTTTATCTTAGTAATATTTTATTTAATTGCAATCACCTTGAATTAATTTAGACTTTTCCTAGCAAAACACTATTTTCCCTTGACCAAACAAAATCAACCAACCTAAATCAGTAGGTTTACTAATTTCACATCTCCTGATGAAGGCAAATTATTTCTCTACATCAGAAATGCCAAATAAGCAACCTTTTTCTTCTTACTGAAATAACATACAAACACTGCTGTTCAACAAACAGCACCACCACCAATACTGTGAAGGTCTTAAATATTCAGATTGGGCCATTAAAAAAGGTTGGTGTGGAATTAATTGAGAAAAATTGCTACAACTCACCTCAAAACTATTGGGTCATGATGAGGTAAAAGGCTAAATTGTATGTAAAATCATATTCTCAAATCAGCACAAATCAGCCTGGCAGTTAGGCTGTTAACAGTTTAATCCTCTTGGTTGACAGACTTAAGAAACATTATATATTATTAATATAGCTGGCTAATTTGTAATTAGGAACCCATTAGCAGTTCTAACAACAAGAGATTTTGATGGATTTGCAGTCAACCTGGCCAAAAAAAAAAAAAAAAAGAATAAATTGCTAGGTGACCTCTTGCATGGGATTTTTCCATCTGTCCATTATCATTTAATGCCAGTCAAATCTGGATGGAAAATAGATGAAATATGGGTGTGTTCTGACCTAATTTCATCAGTGCACAATGACCTCTTACCTTCCTCCATGGGCTTCCCTCAGGGCATCATGGTAGTTTGTCTTAAATCAAACTGTTTTTTCTTAATTAAGAATTAAAACCCCAAGTTTTTTCCTGCTCACTCACCTAAATTTGAGTGTGCACCCTGAAAGAAATGCAAGCATTAAATCATATCTGCATGGCCTATTTGTAAAAATGGAAGAATAATAATGGACAAGTGGCATCTGAGCTCCCAAGTGAAGTTGTGGCAGTTCCACTGGCCTGCAAGGGAGCTCCCAGAAAACCAAAGCCTGGCATGAGGAGTAGGAGGTTCTGCAGGGGTGTAGGAGAAGGGAATACAGGTGACCTCACCCCAATGAGCAACAGCTGTGTTAATTACCCAATACAGCCCCAGCCCTGATGAGTCACAGCTGTAGCCAATAAGGATGAGTGAGAGAAAAGGGGGTGAGCTGGTGAGGGGAGAATCAGTGGAGGAGCAACCTTGAGGAGCAGGAAAGAATCATAAAGCAGGGGAGAGAGAATCCCTGCTGTGAGGCCAGTCTGGGGCTGCAGTCAGAGCCTGCTGCTGTTGGAACCTGCAGTCACAGTCTGGCCAGGTAAAAGCTGCACTCAGGGGCTGTGCACTGATCCCTGCAGTCACAGTCTGGCCAG
>VZUI01048050.1:0-81166 GCA_013401135.1 Cettia cetti | reverse complement strand
TTTTTTTGCATTAAAAAAAAAAAAAAAAAAAAAAAAGTGTTGGGCTGCTGTGCCAGCATTCATAACCATCCAATGAATAGAGTTTACAGTAAAACATTCTGGTCATTAGCAAATCTTGATAAAATTCCTGTTATAAGCATGCAATTGAAAAGCAGATCAATATCCTAGTCTGTCTGAGACCTAATTGCATTGCTTCCATTTTCTCTCCTTTTTTATCAGCAGAACTTTTGTCCACTCAGGAGCAGAAGAATGAATTTCAGAGGCGATGTCCATGGGATTCCTCTGAGAGTACTTTGTGGGCACAGGGTTAGGCTGGAAGAAAATGGTGAACTCCATCTCTCAGTCTTGGATAATAACCTATTATGAACAAATTACATTATTTCTTGTGTCTCCACCTGCTTGGACTTTAGTTTGGCTCTTTGGGTGTAAGGTGGTATCAGGGTAGAATTTGTTGCTGAGATTTTTTACTGGACTTTGCACAGCTGAACTGTTATTTCATGCTCTTTATTATGCTGCAAACCAACAAAAAAAAAAAAAAAAACAAAAAAAACCTGTGGCATTTGCAGAAGAAGCTTATTTTTCAGAATGAAAGCAAATCCCCAGTAATAAAAAATCTAATAAAATCAATTTGTAAACTTCTAGTTAGAAATACAGCAAGTGTTGCAGAGGCTTTAGTCATCACATTGGCATCAAGTGGCCCAAAGCTAGTTTTTTCTGTTGTTTAAAACATGAAGTATGGTTTCAAGATCAAATTCCTTTTATTCTGATGCTATGGAACATTATCTATGTCCATCTTGATACAAGGATGAAAGCTTGCTCTCACATCTACTTTTCTTTACTTGGTCTGGTGAATAAATACAGTAAATTACATGGGGAGTATCTTTGGGGGGTTTGGTGGGTTGTTTTGAGATTTCTAGAATTTTGTTGGTTTTTTTTTTTTTTTCCTTTAGGGTAGTGAATGGGTTGTCTGGAAAAAATGTGGAAACTCAGCCTTGGAGATACTCGAAAATTGACTGAACAAGTTCCTGGGCGAACCTACTCTGCTTGGTATTATTTAGATTGGAGCATTGGACTCTGTGACCTCCAGGAGGCCATTCTAACAAATAATGCTTACATTCTTACATAAGGACCCTTACAGCAAATCACAAAATCAGATGAGCAATCACAGCTTCCTTGTGCAAAGAGTGCAAGACCAACTTCCTCACTGAGACATATTTCACTCAATTTGCTCAGGGCAAAACTGAGCTTTTATAGTTCACAAAAATAGGGGTCTACTCAGCTGGAATCTCAATGTACTGAAATACAATTATACCTAAGTACAGGGTAGAATATTTAATAATATGTAGCACTAGTCACACACTGGATCAAGCAAGCAGTGACTGAAAGTGAAAAGCCCAAATCAGAGATATAGAGAGGGGATTAATTTTCTCTAAAAGCAGGTCACAACCAGCAGTTTCATAGAATCGTAAAATGGGTTGGATTGTGTTATGGTTTAGGATTCTCCAATTTAGTATTGCCATGCTGCTGCTTCCCTTGCTCCAACTGGAGGCACAAAAGGCCCATGTGAAAAGAGAATTTGAGTTTTGAGTCTAGTGAACTCTGTGTCTTACTAGGGAGTTTCAGGGGTAACTTCTATCTTTCTATCTGAGGACCCAGATCAAATTTACTCAGGTCATTTTCCATAGCCATTGAACCCCTACCAGTTCTACAGAGAATCTTAATTTTTACTTCATAAGCAGGAGTTATAATAACTTAGAAAGCGTGGTTTGGTTATTCTCTTCTCTAGTTTTCATTTAACTAGTACTTATTTATTACTTCTTGAGCCAAATAATTGCTGAGTGTAACAGTCAGATTAATTGGTGCTATCAAGGATGACACTTCACAGAGCATTCAAAAGAGGCCATGCACATCACCTGGTGTAATACTCCCCATAATGGAAGCCACAGGACCTCTTAACTAATTTCTAGATCAAACCCAATAGAGCATTGTCTTTGGAATGTTGCCCATTTTCAAATTTCTATTGGTTTAGAGCCCATTATTTCTCTGCCATTCTTTTTCTGTACCTTCAAAATGAGAAGTGGACATTTAATTTTAGTCAATTTTTTCAAGCTTTGTCTCTCAGCCTTTAGATCTCTTAGGCTGAAGAACTCTATGAACAATTTCTTATCCTTGAAGCAGGTTCTTCAGGTCCCCTTCTGTCTTCTACCAAATATATGAAAACAGGTTAAACTCCTTATTATGTGCCACCTTTTCTAATCCTTTCATTATTCTTTGAATGTTTCCTTAAGCTATTCAACAGGGAAAATCCTGAATCTCTGTATTATTCATGAACTAGAACTGAACACAGTATTTCAGCAGCCATCATATAAGTGCCAGATACAAAATATTACCTACATACTCTATGTACCTCTTTTTGAAGATCAAAGAAATCACATTTCTTTAATGGAAGAATGAAAAATTATTCTTAACACAGTCAGTTACATTCTGTTCTAAATACTTCATATAAAATGGCAAGGAGGAATCAGCCAAAGTGCCAATCTTTCTCTCGGAATATCCTAAAACCCAGGAAAAAGGTATCTACATAGATACCATAGTGGATTTAAATTCTTTCTCCATAGGTTTAGTAGGAGTTCCTTCACAGATGAGTTCAGAATCAGAAGCTGACTGATGTCTAGACTTCTCATGAGGACTGAGTTGTCTTCCTCCATCTGTCCCCCACTGAATGAAGAGCTGAATACTCTTGTGCTGAGACTCAAACTCTCTTTATGTTTATGGTGATTCCTCTGCTCAGCATGCTTCCTTCTGAGGAATGAATATATATTGTGCCTCAAGTGTCCCCCTGGGTGCCCAGATTCACTTCACTTCAAGCTGTTTGAAGATATGTGTTAAAGACAAGCTCAAGATAAGAAGAAGGTAAAAACCTTACATTGGAGCCAAGCCTGCCCCTGCCCTGTTTTTGAGACAGACAGGGATGTCTCAGCACATCCACCACACAGACATATCTACCAGGCTCCATCACAGGAGTCCTGATTTCATATCCAGCAAGACACTGCAGGCTGTGTAGACAGATGTGTTAAAAGACAACCTTTTGCCAAAATCATTTCATATTGGAAAGGTGAATAGTTGTCTTTGGCCTTCTATGCTCTGGACTGCAGAGTCTATGGGCTCCATCCTTCCCACATCTGCATCATCACCTCACACAGTAGGTTGGGTAGCCCCACAAATTCAGAGGTATAAATTCCGGCAGACAGCAGGCATTTCAAACTGGAACCCTGCAGGTCTGGGGTCTATTCATAGATCTGACTATAAACCATGGTCCCTAGTGCTAGTGATCAGCCACCCTAAACAGAGCTTTTGAGGAACACCCTCTAACAATGCCTTGCAGAGCATGGAAAGGGCAGGAATGTGATTGTGACTCCCAGACTCTCTTGACCCAGTTGTAAATTACATATGGGTAATAAGAACTACAGCTTACATGAAAGTGACTTCCTCTGTCTGACTTTAATTGTTTTATGGAGACAGATTGCCTAGGAACCTCACTGCTTCTTCAGTAATAACCATTGTATTTATGATAGATCCTGAGATTTCCTACTTTGAAGAAAGTTCGTGAGTGTCTGAGCAGATTTTGGGTCCTCTGCCAGGAGACTCTGGTTTTAAGCCACCCAGCTTATCATCAGTGAACAACTGCAGACACTCAGGATGTTGTCTGGGTGCATGGCACTGACATTTCCGTAACTACTTTTGTTGCCCCTCTAAACAGGGAGCTACTGCAGCTACCCTGCCTGCTGCACCCACAGATGATGCGGTTCAGGTATTACTCTCTGTGCCAAAGCGCAGTAATTGGATCGTCTCAATGTTGGTGAGGGGTTTTTGGTTGGTATGTTTGCTTGCTTTTTGTAAACCAAAAGAAAAGATTGATGACCTAATTTGTTTGTTGTTATCATTTGCAACAGATCATTGACTGAGGTATGTAAATATTGCTCTATTTAATTCAAGGGAACGAATCTTCAACAGGAGGATTTGAGAGGTAATTGGGGATTTCTTTTGAAGATAATGATATGAGCCAAGGATAAAGGACATGAAAGATCCTTCTGTAAAACTGCTAATCTCTCCTTTGCCATTGAATCATTTCATTACAGTAAACACGTGATTGTGCCCACTTCTTGGTTAAAAACCAATTCATAGATTTAATTGAACAAAAATCAAAATGTCCTCACATCCTTTAACCTGTTGAGAAGCAGTAGAAAGGAACACATCTCATCTGCTGATTGGAGAGAAAAATCTGTAAAATCATAGAATTGTTAATATTGGGAGGAGGGTCAGGATCAGGACAAGAGGTTTAAAATTCCTTTGCAAATAACATGAGTCACTTACTTTAAGTGTAATGCTCATGATGGCTGTGCTACATCCAGTAAGTGTCACTGTAGGTTGTTTCAGCTGTGAAATGAATCAGAGGTGTTTCATAACCGCACAGTTGGCTTCCTCTCTGCTGGTGAGTATGACCTTCTTCCATGGCAGAAACAATCTACTGCAAAACACAAGGTGAAAACTCCTAAAAACAATAAAAACTTCAGTGACAAAGTAGTCTTGTATCACATTTTTAAAAAACAGTTTTTCAGTGGAAGAGTTGAAGTGATAAGATTTGAGGTGTTTTCTGCTCTGGCACCAGCTTCTTCTCTGGTTTTGGGTAAGTAGTTTCAGATGCATTTTGCACCAAATGTCAAATCAAAATTGGAGCTATGGGCTTTATCCTGCTTCCCATGAAAATTATTAAAACCCTTATACTCCAACTTGAGCAATTGTGTGAACTGAGCTGTGAAAACTTCTAGTACCACTTGGGATAGCCTAGTTAAAAATTGTACCTGAAGTCTACAGACATCCTCCATCTCTCAGAGGGGATAACACTGCTCACAAGTGTGCATTCCTAGTCTGTACACTGTTGTGTATTTCAACATCAGTTAGCACAATCAGCTCAGAATCCACCTCGGAGCCTTTGGAATACTTTGGCACTAACACTGAGAGTAGTCTTAATTCTAAATTCTATTTGCAAAATGAATTATCTGATTGCTAATGGAAGAGGCAAAGTGCATCTTTTATGACAAGGGGAGAAATATTTTGGCACTACTAATTTTAGTTTTATGTTATTTACTTTTGCTATTTTTTAGGATTTTTCTTCCTTTTGTATCGCTCTTTTTATTCCTCCTTTTTTGGTTGTGACTACCCACGTTTAATTTCTGATGTAATTGAATTTTATATTGCAGAAGGACCAATGCTGTATATATTGGTTTATAATATGTAACTATAAAAAAATGATGATACTGTCTAGTAATACCAGTTACATACACTCACCTAAAAAACTGAGCTCAATTTCCTAACGGAATAATCTAAAAAAGAAAAACAATAATAAAATTCTTTGAATATTTCCTCCACTTGCTAAGCAATTAACTTGTCTCTTACATTCAAGGAGATACACTCCTTATTTCCCCTCCATAGGAAAGGAATGGCCAAGATGAATCATGAAAGTGTGAGAGAGATTTCAGGACATGAACGTGCGATATGAAATTGTCTATGTTAACTATTCATGCTCAATTTAGTATGTCTTCATCTTTCCATAATAGATACGTAGAATTCAGTAAGGCACCTCCCTAAATATTATTTTGATAGGCTTTTTATTTCTGTGAAGTAAATAGGAATTACAGAGAAAGATACTGCATATGATGGGGCAGTAATCCAAAAGAAAGAAAGAAAAAAATAAAAGAAATTACAGATACCTTCTCCAATTTTGGTGGGGTTTGTGTTTCACTCTGTCAGCTCTAAGCTTTTTGCTGCCTCCACTCCAACTGAAAAGGCCTAAATCAGACTGCAGAATAAAGACACTGATTGAATCTGGAGATATTAAATTACATTCTTAAGTACGCATGGTGGGATACAGAAAGCTGCCAGCTCTAAAGAGCACTATGATCAAAATGAAATTTTCTGAAAGAGAGAAAAGATCAGCAAATCTCAAAGGGACAATTTCTGTAAAGCTGAAGGCACTCGATACTCCTACTGAATTAAAAAGTTCAAATTAGGGAGTGTTTGGGGGTTACTTGGAGCAAGTGTATGGGGGGAGGTAGCACTGACAGCTATTGAACCATTGGAGGCCTAAGATTGTGGCTTATTCTTAGTCTTGCAGTACTTCAGACAAGCCAAAAAGATAATGTGAATCAGGCTGAAATTGTGGTGCTAAACAGAGGTGTGTTTGGTTGAGAATGTGTGCAATGAGTCATGCAGGAGGCCAGAGCAGGTCTTTCAAATCATCCTTTGGAATCATGTGCTCAGCATCTTACAGGGAAGGAACAAAATGTGCAACTGAGCTCATCTAAATTTAGCTGCATGCAATTTGGTTATCTAGATTCAATTAGTCATCCTCATTCCTAAAGAGTCAATGGAGGCAGATAAGCAGATAATACAATGAGGTGCCTTCAGGAGGTGTCTGTTTCTCTCCACCCCACAGGAAGATCGGGATGGCCAAATTACATTGATTAACTTGTAACTGGCAAAATGAATTCAATCTCTGCTTATGTCAAAGTAACCCTTTGGTCCTTTCCAGTTACTGAACGATGATTTATCTTCTTGGTTCCTCTTGCCTGGCCCTGTTGGGACTCTCTGGGCTTACTCATGATTTATATTGCATTAGGAAAAACAGAAGCACTCCTGCATTCACTAAAAAGGCTAATGATTTTTATCCATTCATACAACATGCAGTGACTTTGTACAAGCTGAACAAGAAAAACTACTGAGATATTTGTTTTATTTGAATAGAATTCTTTTTACCTTGTTCTTTTTGTTTGCAAAGTTATATTATTTACAATACAAAATAGGAAGGTTGGATCTGTGGAGTATACATGGACTCCAACACAGAATCTGGTTTGTGTTAATTTGGTACTTGCTGGAAAAAGGAAATAGCTGTTTTTGTGAGGATGGACACATCTTTTAAAAAAAGGCTATTTTTTTTTCTTGTAAAATCTTTTAACTGTAGACCTAATCTACATCACTTTCATGAAAGGATTATTCATTTTGCAATACCTGTCCTGCAAATAGCTGTCTCTTGCAACTAATTTTAACAAATTCAGGAATACGTGAGGAAGTGTGAAACATATATTACATGATGCGTTACAGGTCACAGATAAACTGTTGCTTTTTGTCCTTAGATGTTTCATTTGTAGAATAACATATAATGTTGTGAAGCAGCTCCAGATCTTAAAATTTCTGCATTTTAATGATCTTATTTTGTTTTTAATTGGAATACTCTGGCACATAATGTTACTCTCATGAGCAACTTTTCACAATAGCATTGTTCTTTGAGCACTGGAGAATACAACCTTGTGCATAGCCAGTTCCAGTTGTCAACAAATAACTCACCAGAATAAGTAATATCTTGTCCTGCTATTGTGCCTGTAAAGTGTATGAGAAAAATAAAGCTCAATCTTTAAAAAAAGGTAGACAAATTTCACTCTTTTAGCTTTGAATCTACAGGACAAACTAATCTCTGAAAAACTCCCCACACAATTTTAGTGGTGAATTCCTGCTCTTCACAAGTGTTGGTGGAGCTGGATTCTTCTGCTGGTGAATTCACCTTCACATGCAGTATTTCTCCATGGGGAATAGCCCATAAGCACTGAAATCAGTAATGCAAATTGCAAACCACCCAAGGTGCTGATCTAATTTAGCTGGGGTTTGTTTTCAATTAAGAACAGGTGGGGATTTGTTTCTTTATTTTGCCTGTCATCTAGACACTTTCTTCTTCCCATCTAAGGATAACTTTTTTTATTTTTGACAATTTTAGTGAAAGACAAAAGAATTGTTCCTCCAGTTGCAGTAATTCTGCACAAGGGGTAAAGCTGGTTCTAAGGATGTAGAGAAAATCAAGTTCAGATACTGCTTTTTATTGATTGTGCAAAGTAAATGAGGAAAGAGTTTAGTAAAGGTCCATCCAATATAAGGATAAATGAGGTGGATCTTCTCTATGCAGCTTTTCTAGTTCTGTGCTTATGGTTGGAATAAAAAATGCCCAGTTGCCAGGAGATACAGGGAAAACCCCATTCTACTGCCTCAGCCTGAGGTTTGTGAAAAATTCAATGTTAATGCTTCCTGCCTTCTCAGAATGATTTTATTTATTTGATTTTGCAAATCTTTGCCTAGAGGAGGAATGTAGTCGTAACATGATGTAGCCCATATCAAACTCTGTTTTGTTCTGATCATTTCAAGAAAATTTGCTGTGATGGGAATGCAGATAAGTTCAATCTATCCATAAATATTTTAAATATGGAAACTTGTTCAATCTGGGGGTGGACTAATTTAATGAAAACATGGCCTGAAGGCTAATTTAGCTGAATAAATTCTTCCACCAGATGCTTTTGGTTCAGAATAAATCAATTAAAAACAAGCTTGAAGAGTTTACACTGTTTTAGTAAAACTGATTATATATATAGGCAAATGTTAATTGTAATACAACTGCAGGAATTTGTGAACATCATCTAATATGTCAAAAGTATGTATTTCTTCATCCTGATTCCTGTAAGCAAAATTATCTGGATTCAGTGGAGCCAATGAAAAGTCTAGAGCAAAGAGTTAATTTTGTTCAGGAGCAAGAGTTTGTTCTGTTTATCCTTATTGCATAGAGTTTTTCAATGCCTTGAACAAATCAGTCATTAAAGAGAATATACTCTACCAACACAGACCCAGTAAATACAAGAGCCATGAAGAGGTCCTGAATTATCAACAACTGAATCTGTAAAGCACCAACTGTGAAAATTGCACTCAAAAACAAGACTTTCTCCTTGGGGTTTGGACTCAGCTGCGAGTTATGCTAAGAGGGACAAACTGTTTGGTACTATATTTTCAACAAAATTATAAGCTTGCAAAATAGACCAGGTGTCTGACAAGTATGTAGTCAGGCACAGAGTTCTTCAGCAACCATCAGTGTGCTCAAAAATGTATTTTCGTTTTCATGCTCAATTTCAATTAACTATTTTTTTTAAATGAAAGAGAAACTAAAGAAGTTTAAACACTAAATCTTTATTTTTGAGTACTGCTAGGAAGATATTTTAAAATTAATAATATAGCAAAACAAAGTATTTTGGACCAAACAGGGTACTTCAAACTGACTATAGCAACAGGTTTTTTTCATTTTGCCATGGGAAAAAAACAGTGTATTATTTTAGTCAGAACTATCTCTTCCTCTTTTTTATTTTAGAAAATTAACCAAATTTTTATGTCAGATTTTTTTTTTTTTGTAACCACCACGAACCAAGACAAACTTACACTGGCAGCAAAGCCATTAGAAGGTCAAATAGGGGGTAAACGTTGATTCTTGGGGGGTGGTGGTAAAGGTATAGCACCAAAGAACTTCGAAAGAAATAATGGCATAGATTTACATCTCCTTTCTTTATTTGTTCATCTACATTTTCCAAGTACCCTTTTACATGGAAGAATTTACCCATGTGTTGCATGAACCTGCTGCCTGGACCCGTGACACTTTGTTCTCTGCTGCAGGAATAACAGCAGGATAAAAACAGGATATGAATTTCAGAAACAGCACAAAATTTCTGCAACAAAACTACAGAAAAAGTCTCAAATGCCTAAAAAAAAATTCTCAGATGCCTATGGAGATCTACTTTCCAGCCTGCAGAAGAGAAGTGTGAGCAGTGTCTGACCAGCTCGTTCACACTTGGAAGTCTCTCTGCAGTTTATCATGGATTTTCACAAAGGCCTGTGTTGGCTCAGTTCTGCTTTCACTGGCTGTATTATATTAGAAAATTAAACAGAACAGCACTGGCACATTATTATCCATGCTGTTAAATAGTTGGCACATTCCCTGAAGCAATTTTGCCCTGGTGTTTTCCCAGAAATTACCCAGACATGGCACGGGACATTCACATCAGGCAGTATGTGTTCAACCATCCTCTTTTGGGGACATTAATCCATGCAGATGCGCATGTGTTATATCCATTGTCTCTACCAGAAATTATTGCTTGGTACTTTTACCTATTATGTAGTCCCTGAGAACAACAGGAATGAACTTAGGGTATTTTTCCAAGCATAAGATCGTTTCAAAGCATCTAACCAGCATTAATTGTCAAAAGGCTTTTGCTTTTACTAGAAATCACTTCTAAAATGCATTCTAAATGATTACAGACATCCTTATTCTGAAACGTAATATTAATTATTGAATTTTCAAAACAAAATCAGATTTAGGACATTCCTTTTCTCTACTCCTCTTGCTGTAAAATGAACAGTGCCATGGAGAAGTTGAGCATTATTCTGGTGTATGGAGAGTGTCTTCCCATTCACCTTTACTAGGTGGAGAAAATACAAGTTCCACTTGTGTGAAGCTGTTAAGGAAATCTGCATCAGACTGAGCTTCACAAACTTATTGCACTGATGAGTTACATTTGTCCGAAGAGCATGGGGACATGGTTACAAGGGAGAAGGAGAGGTGGAAAAGAAACTGCACAAATAGATGTTGAAACAGACATTGCTATGTAATATCACTGGATCCTGTGCCAGTGCTTAGCTGTTTAAGTGCCCTCCTTGTAAACCTGTGCTAGGTGATAATCTGACTGTACTGGGATATGATCTTTAAGGCAAAAAACATGAGATTGGGGCAGGGCAAGAACCTGACAGTGATTATGAGGCATTGGGCAGGGGCTGTAAAGGCAGCAGGGTAAACAACAGAAACACATTCCAAAACCATGGCAAACTGAGCCTGGATTTTCTGAGGGGTTGCAGCAGCAGCAGGCAGGTGTCTGGTGCCTTGGTGCTGCCTTGGGCTGCTGCATGCTCTGCGCCATACCTACCAGCAGCAGCCAGCTGAGCAGCCCTGCAGCTCCTTCACCAGGCTGTAGCTTCTCTGGTCCACAGCAAAACACATCTTCAAAAGGAGCAAGGGACACAAACAGTGACTTAAGGAAAAATGTAAGAGGAACAGGCATAAGTTTTTTGTTGTTGGGTGGTTTGTATGGTACACTTGTATGACAAACTGATACTAAATGTGAACAGAAGCTCTTACAAGTAGAAACGAGACTTTCGGACTGCAGGCCTGCCAGTAAATAATATGTAGCAGGACCTGAACCTCTGCCCCTGAGGCCAGTTGGAATGGTCTGCCCAAATTCACCCTGTTAAACTACCCCAGTTTTCAAAGCATCCTGGGTTTGCCCAGGATGCCCTGGGTTTTTTTGGCTTCTGGGCAGGTCCACAGACTCAGCTTTCTCCTATAGTGCTTGGAGAGAGCGCTGGGCAGTTACCTACATTACTGAATCAGGTCTGGTCCTATTTAGTACAGGAGAGTAGATGTAACCTTAAAATATACATCATCATCTGTTGCCCTAATTCCACAAATTTCAAAGGATTTAGGCCAGAAGGAAACTTGCCCTAAGCTGTGCATTCTTGCAGCATGCTCATTATCACATTTGCCTTTGACTTGCACAGCTGTAAATCCATGGAAACCAGAGTAATTCAGGGATGAATCAGGTCCATTATCTTCTCGTGTTTGTACAGCACTTAGCACAATGGTTCCCTGATCCTGATGGGAATTCATGTTATTTTAGGACAATCACAGCTTTCATTCGTTAAAATAAAGTATATTTTTAGTCAGAGCCAGTTTCAGTGGCAGTGTATGGAGAGTGGGGGTGGAGTGTGTGAATGAAGGGGAAGGCACAACTGATTTCCCACCACCTGACTCTGAGCACACCTATCATATGCCTGAGAGATTGTCTCCCCTCCTGGACAGGATGGCTGTGAAATATGGCCAATGAGGGACTCAGAAGCTGGGATAGAAAACAAAGAACAAAACCTGTTAATATTATTGCTTCTTTTTTTAAAATGTTGCATCATTTTTAGGGCTCAGGATGTGAAGTCCAGCTTCTGATTTTGAAAGGTTTGGGGTTAATATTAGTACATATAGTGCTTTTGCTGAAAAGTAATCAGGTGCATTGCCAATGCTTTCCATGGAAAGTTACATCTCAAAGATGTAATTTGCTCAACACTATTCACAACCCCCCCCCCCCCAAGCAAATAAAAGGGACCAGGAACACTTGAAAAAGCAAGAACTGTGCCATGCTCCATGTTCAGAGGTGCTTGTTTCAGTTATTTTATGAAATCTTGTTAAGACCAGTATCTAATGAGATACATGTGTGGAACATATATAAAGACATTACACATGTCTTACAAAGTATTTGCTATGTAAGGAACCCAGCTGTGTGTCGTTATTTTTCAAAACAGAGGTAAGTCCTAGGAGAAGACAGAAAAAAACACCAGTTGAAAATCATAATCCGAGCAGGCTTTTTCCTAGTTCCTGTTGGTTTAAAACTGAAGTGTGTGCTTCGCCTTCAAGTTATTTTCACAGAAATAGATGGGAAGGACTGAATATCAGCTGTCATTAATCTAGTGTCCTGACATGACAGAATCACCATTACTCCCAGTAAATGTAAGCAGATACTTAAGCTTAGAAACATTAGAAACACATATTTTTACAAGCAAAAATTACCAGCAATTATTGCTAGAGTTGTAACAAGAAGTTTTAAAAACCAACATGTGAAACTAGGGAGCTGTCCTTCCAGTCCTAACCCACCCATTAGGAAACAGAAATGCAAAGATTAAGCTCTTTCAAAGCTGCTAGCTTGTTTTTCTTCAAGCCACCTTATTATCTCACTGAAACATAATCTTAAAATTTCTTGGAGTGAAAAGCCATGTCCTGAAAAGATTGTTATTTTAATTTAACATTTGAAAGTCCTCTTCTTATACTGTTCTTAACTTCAAAGGTAGGCCCATTAATACTCCTTTACTTACTACTTAACAGAAAACATTTTATTTGGTGTGCAGGATAAACTATTTTGGGTATGACTATTAAGGAAAGGTCTGCCACTTCCGTAATTCTGACACTTCCATAATTCCATAGCTCTAAGAAACATGAATTTCCTTCCAGATTATAGTTGTCTATGTCCCTTCAGTGTGAATGCAAACTAACAAAGGAGCACTGTGACACAGCGCTACCTGCTCTGTGTGTGCTTTTGCTGTTGTGTATTTGTTCTAGCACATTTGGAGTGCTGAAGGTTTGTAGCCTGACTTTAATGCTTCCATGGCTGTGTCAGAATCCACAAGTTATTGAAGGTCTTTGTATTTTAAGAACAATTATATTAGTTTAGTGCATGTACAAAAATGGTGATAGCACTGCTTTTTCTAAGAGTGACTATGAGGCAGCGTGTCCCACTAACATCCCCAGGAGTTAGTCTCTGTTTTAGTTGGATGAAACCCTCTTAGTTCAGACTTTTGACAGCCGAGTGGAGAAGATGTGAGTTGTATCAAATTAATAGTCATGGTAGCATATTTCTAATTCTATTTGAAAACCAATCCTTTAGATCACAGTAGTAGCTCACAGTTTAAAAATAACCATCTTTTTTGTTAGCAATGTAAATTGCTGCAAGGCTGCTTCTCAGCCCAGTGAAGTAGTTATTTGTGCTCTATTCACTTTATAAATTATAAAGCGAATTTATTTAAATTCGCTTTATAATTTCTGCCCTAACTGAAGTAACTAAAAGCAATTTTTCTAGGTTTGGACTCATCACCATAGTCTTTTTTAGTGGTCAGTAAAAGGGAGTGAGGTTCATCTCAAAACCTTGTGCAACAATTTCGTCCGTGAAGATGCCACCTTCAGCCCTCCATCTGATGTGTTCATTGAGGAGGGAAAACAACTATTCTTGAAAAGTATTTTAATTCCCATGACATACTATTGATGCCACAAAAAAATATGGTGAATTTGTGTAAGTAATCAAACAAAAACCAGAGAAATCTCACTCAGAAACTTCACATTTACACAGATGGAATATACATTTCCTTCCTTCTGTCCCTGTCACCATCAAACACACAGAATCATAGAATGGTTTGTGTTGGAGGAGCCTTAAAGATCATCTAGTTCCAATCCCCCTGCCATGGACAGGGACACCATTTGATAGACCAGGTTGCTTAAAGCCTATGCAACCTGGCTTTAGGCACTTCTAGGGAAGAGGCATCAACAATTTCTCTGGGGGATCTCTTTCAGTGTCTCACCATCTTCACAGTGAAGAATTTCTCCCTAGTATCTGATTTAAATCTCCCCTCCTTCAGCTTAAAACCATTCCCCCACTGCACCCCCTTGTAAATAGTCCCTCTTTAGCTCTCTTGCAGCGACTTTCAGGTGCTGGAACGTTATTCTAAGGCCTTCCTGGAGCCTTCCCTTCTGCAGATTGAACAGGCCTAACTCTCAGCACAGAGACTCAGAGAGTCTGGGATATGGATGACAGGGCATAACTCTGGGATACAGATGACAGGGAAACACCCAGCAGCACCAGCAATCTGCTTCCTGAGGCTTATGCAAGCAGCATTGCTGGGGACCAGAGCACAACATCACCAGGCAGCTCAGCAAGGAGAGCAAGTTGGGAGAGACATTCTATCTCTGGAAATGCAAAGAGCATCATACCAAGACCCATACCACCACAGCTTAGAAGTTAAGCATAGGTTTTATACCCTCCAGGTGTAAAACCACATATATCATACCAGGGCACAATCTCCAGTGGACTAAAGGGCAGTCAGTGAACAAATCTTTTATATTGTCTAGGACACACAAAAGAAATAATAGGCTAAAGCATCAGAATTTCTCCAAAATGTGCTCCATCAGTAAAACGCTTTGTAAAGCTGAAAATGAAGTTAGTCAACATCAAATGAAGCTAACCAACAACCTTCTTTTTTTAAAAAAAACCCATCACATATATACTCCTAAAATTTTTAAAAAGTCAATGAAATCTGAAGAATACTAAATGTATTTAAACTTCTTGTGATAGTAAATATAAATAATTTAATCTAATAAATTCTGAGAAGCACACATTAAAGAATAATGAGGAATAATCTCTTAATTTATTTATGGTCCCAGCAATGATTTCCATAAATGTGTGTTATTTTATAGCAGTGAATTTTCAAGTAGATAAACAGACAGAGGTCTAGGTTATTACAGGTCTGGATAAACCCACTTGCAGCTAATTCAGCATTTAATGTTGCCTGTTGGGCTACAGATTCATGCCCCTGGATTACCACAGAGCAGTCCAGTAACAGTACTGCTCTTAACAACACAGCAAATTATTTCAGTTTGCATTATCTATGAGGATGATGGAGTAAGACACAATATATTATGGAACAAGGAGGACTAGAAGTATTTGAAAGAACAGCATGCCTTTCTGTCATAGTCACAACTTTGTTCTCTACCAGCACTGTATCTCAGCAGTGCTGTGCTTTAAATTGCATCATTAACTATCTTTCAGTTTCTTGACTTAATTCAGGAGTAAGTAGGTCTGAGGGAGGCAAGTTGAAAGCCTGAAAAAGGGGACACACCACAGTCAGTCAGAAACATCATCAAATTGACATTATCTAAAATTTTGCCTCATTCATTATTCTGGGTTTGTAAATGCAACCCTATCAAGTTGAGGGTGAAATAACTGGTCACTGTGCACCTCGTCTGGGCAATTATATATGCAGACTACCTAGAACTCTGTTCCTCATGGAGTAGCTGATAGTTACAAAAGGCTGAAAGACTGACATCAGAATGGAAGACTCAGATTCTGCTTCTTCCTCAGTCTGAATGGATTCAAAATCAGCTTCTTCCCTTTATAGAAAAACTCTCTAGTTATAGAAGTTGCAATCCAGTTCTTCTGGAGCATCAACCTCCCTATTTATGAGGTTGGGTAGTTTTTCCACAAAAATGAACCTGGTATAAGCAAGAGAACAATCTCAGTCTTTGTGATGGTCTTACTGTCATCCAAGAAGCAAAGTCTAGCATTGGGTACAGTACTGTGTGTTACTTATGCATTTAATGTTACATAAAAATAGAAAATAGTCCTGAAAATAAAACTAGGCTGGAGGACTGAGTCCAGTTAGAGGTTAGAACTCATTTTACAAAGCTAGTAGGATGAAAGTTCAGCTCTGCTGACAGAGTCTTCTCTTTCTTTTCAGTCTTCACATGGAGATCCTTATTTCTTGACTTTCCTAAATCATTCTAGAATTTTTACTGCTTTCTAGTGTTAACTGCAGCTTTAAGTGTTAAAGCTGAGAAAGTCTGTATTGGGACATGTGCCTGTACAGGGCAGATGTTGTGTAAGTATTCACTTTTTTTATCTGCTGATGTCTTGCAATGTGCTTCATTTTCTTTCCAACTTTTTCTTTTTTTTCCTATTTGACTCCTGTGCAAGGAATATGTCTGCAGAATTGAACTGGGAAATTTGGTCTACTTTGAAGAAATCTCCTTTTAGTGTCCTGCATGCATAGTTAGTTTTGTCATATGATTTCTCCCATGCTTCACCTCTCTTTTTCCCTTATTGAAAAAAATGGACTTCTGTTGTACAATCAAGTGTGTTCTGGGTAGGTCTAGACAAACACACAGCTGAAGTGAACAGTGGAAGGGAAATGTAAATGGCTCATTTAAAAACATATGAGGGCAGGTCATTTAATTGAAGATATCTTTCTGAATGATTATTCCATGTAATTGGTGTTATGCCAATAAAGCTAAGAGCTCATCATGGAAATGTGAGATGCTTGTCCTGACAGAAGGTAAAGGAGATCTATTTTTTAATTTCATAATGTTCAAAGTTAAAGGAAGAAAAATAAAACAGCCCATTATCATTTTGCATTGGGAAACTAATTCTATCCTTGGATGCACATAACTCCCATTGACCTCTGCATCATTTCCACAGATTTGCTATGAAAATGTTGCCCTAAATATATAACTGGTAGGAAAAGAATTCTTAATTTTCCCACATGAGGAAACTGCAATTTTATACTGAAGTTAAGTCAAAGAGGTTGATGCCCTTTGTAAAGATTGCTTTTTAAGATGAAAATAAAATCCTGCCCAATATTTCCAGGAATTAGCACTAGTAAAATCCCTAATGAATTCAGCCTCAGTGGAGACATGCAGAGGCACATGGTTTGTAAGTGTGATTCTGTCACTGGGGGCTTTTCTTAGGAACCTGACATTTTTGAGCAACAAGGAGCCTGAAAAAGGAAAGAGACTGCAGTGTCATGTAAGAAAAGGACCAAGCAGGAAACACAAATTCCTATTAGTTACAGTGTGATTACAATGAGAACTTTTCATTCAGACAGGTCAAAAGCAACTATTACTGAAGCTAGAGAGAATGTTTATGGTCATGCTGGCAGAATCACCTCTTCCCTTACCCTTGGGCACAGAAGATAAAAAAACTCTGTTATTTTCCCCCCTCAAATGAGTCCTCTTTACTGAAGATACCACTGAAAATTCAGAAAAAGCCACACTGGATTTCACACTCACTCCAAGTTAGCAAAATGGCATTGACATTGACAGAGGTAGGCCAGAACACGTGTTTGCATGAGAGGCCCTTGGCTAGGTTTTGGTACACCCGAGGCACTGTGGAGGCAGGGAGGTCACACGCCTTGCTCCTCCCCAGTCAATATGTGCTCGTGTCCAGCATTCAATTGCTTCATTGCCCCCACACTACTGGCAATAGCAATATTCAAATAGCTATGTTTACTTGCATTTTTAATTATGAATGGGCTTTTACTTGTTCTGAGAAGATCATAGCATTAATTCAGTAATTATTCCACAAAAATGATTAATTTAATCTCTGAGTTTGACTTCAGTATGATGATTATTTGACATCTCTAGTGGAGGCAGAATAGTCATGATGTCACAGCATGGGTTTCATCACAGCTCACAGCTGATGTAGAAATAGTAGAATTTTTGAGGGAGTACACAGGCTCACACACACAAGCATTTATGCACATCACTATGAGAGCATGCAAACATTTGCATGTGTCAGAGTTAAACATTAGAAAGTGTTCTAAAATCTACAGTGGTGGCCTTGACCAAAGTCAAGAACAAAATGGCATAAGGCTGTTGCTGCCCATGTATCTCATAAGTATATTTTTACTTCATTTGACAAAAATGCTTTCCTTGACTTGGTTTTCACAGCTGTGATGCCCAGTTTTCCTCTTAATTTGTTTTAAGGCAGAATTCACTCTCTTAAAATTTAGAACTTAGTATTAAAGCAGAATATTTCTCTTAATATATTCAATTAATTCTTTGATGATTGCTGCCAAAACCAGTTGTAAACTAACACTATTGTTATCATGGTTTTAAAAACTTGAGTAGCTGCTGAGTTTTCAGCAGACATCTGCCTTTCAGAGATAGTTTAAATGAGTTTTATTAATAGCAATGTGGTAATTCAGGAATTTGTTTGCTCTGCCTTAAAATAAAATCCAAGATTTTACACAAAACTTCAAAATATTTTGATTTGCATATTTAGTTTTGATTTTCAGTATTCATTTGGATATTTGGGTGTAGTTTTATCTTTATGTGCAATATTTCTGTATCATAAGTAAAATCTAATAAATCTCTTAATAAAAAATTGTCCCAAATTAAAATTCAAAATTTTATTTTCAGAAAGTGGGAACATAATATTTCAACATCAGTACATTTTGTCCTTAGAGGAATTCTTTTGTGAAAAAATATAGGGCAAAATCAGTACCTTCCTTTCCTAAGTGATTTTGTTGGATTTGTTTATTTTCTAGGAAAAGAAAATTTGTGATGGAATTTCAATTGTCTATCTAATTCTTGGTTCAATTTTCATAAGAATTAAGCCATGAAACTGTTTTCGGTGTTCTGTTCCTTACAGTTACTTGAATTCATAAGTCTGAAAGAAGGGTAAGATCACAGAAAATGTCTCTCAATTAATTAATTAATTAATTAATTAATTTTCCTCTAGATCATCTACAAATGCTGAACACTTGTATAATGTTGACTTTTCTCAAACTGAGAAGAAAAAACAAACAAATAAACAGAAGAATTTACCTAGAAATCAATAGGTTCAATCAAGCCACCTTTCCAAACCACAATAAACTACAGCCTATATTTCAGTGTCATACGTAAACAGTTATCAAAATTTTGTCTTAATTGTAATTCTATTAATCCAGCTGCATAGTTAAGTTAAAATGATACATCATGATTTGTAAACAAAACTGAGCTAGATTTGTATTCAATTAATGCAATTTTAAGAGAAACTTTTATGTATATATGGACAATTGTTTCTAATTCTATTTGACATGGGGTTTTGTAATTTTCCATTTTAAACTCTATCTTCTCTAACTACAAACTGAAAATGGAGTTGAAATAATGTGGAACACAGAGAAACACCCTCTGACACATTCACACCCAAGAGCCTACATTTAGGGGGTCCAACAGGCAGAATAGTACATTGTTCTTTAGTTGCATGCAGCCACTGTGTCTGATATGAGCTTGCAGTAGAAAATGTCTGAGAAAATGTTTCTTTTACTTATTATTTGAGAGGCATCACTTTGGTGATTAGATGTCTAATATGGAGTCTGTCATTTATGCACAAGTAAAATCAGTACAGTGAATGACAGAAACAAGCATTTTATTGGGGAAATTTTCACTCCACATTAATGGTACTTTTAATTTTGAACCAGTCTGTCTCTTTGAACAATTTGTTCCAGCTAAGAACAGATTGAGCTGTTCTTTGAATCATTTTTTCAGCAGGCAGTACAGTGTGATTTTATGATAGCTTTTTTTTGTACTGCAGCTGAGTTCATTTGAGGTAAATCTTGCTGAAGTGCAGAGGGTTTACAAAGGTGCAGAATGCTGCCTGTGATCCAGTGGGCTTGACATGAAGACTGCTAGGTGGACTGTTTATCTCACATTTAAACATTGACACATACTTTTCTGGCAATTTAATAGTTTGTTTTCAATTGTGTATCCCAGCATGTATGTTTGACATTTAATGTTAATCTTGCTTTGTACATGGATTTCTCTGGATGAGCATCACTGTGGAAAGTATACAGGCAACTGGAGGTGAAGCCAGTCATAGCAGATTTCCCCCTTGCTGGATGGATGTGAGACTTGAACTGGCTTTGCCAGTTTTGGTGGAGAGGAAGTGAGTACAGTAGTGAAACATGGGATACAGCTGCTTTGGTTACTTCAGATAAGCAGTGTAGTCTGGAGGCAGAAACCCTTATACCAAAGGATATGTTTGGGTACAAGGCAGCACAGGAAAGGGCTCTGGATTACTCATGTGACTTAAAACATTTTTGTACACACAAATATGATTATTTCTATGAATTTTCTGCATAGATTCCTGAAGTCTGAGATTCTTGTTGTAGATTGGTTTATAAGAACAATGTAAAACTTATAAGGCCTGATGCAAATTCAGGGCTGTATAACTATAAGATTTTACCTTTTACCAGTTTAAAGTAACTTCTTTTTCTTTCCTGAGGGGGGTTGAGTGTGGCACTACAAAGGTCTCAGTGAAGCTACTGAGAACCAAAAGTAGAAGACATAATTGCAGTTTAATGAACCCAATTTTAAATATTCCTTTCATCTCTGCTGGCGTGTTTATTCTCACTGTTCAAGTTTTCTCTTTTAGACAAATTCAAGCCATTTGCTAACCTGTTCATGTTAAATGTCACCCAGTAAAATAAGTAGTTTTGACAAATCTGCCTCCAGTCTACTACCCCAGCATGTTAAAATTATCACAGTCACATTCCTGGTTTTTGATATTAAAAAAGTGACTGTCATTTGTCATTTCTGCCAAAAATGCAATTGTGTTTCTCATACAAATTCTGGAGAAGATCTGAGTTTTAGTTTATACCTTAAACAAAACCCCCTTGTGGAGTAAGTATTTGTAGAATATCTGAGAATTGGGTTCAAGTAGAAACCACAGCACAGTCTCTAAATCTGTTTAAAACTGGTGTGAGATTCCAATAGCAATCACTTGTCTACTGTGCAGCTTTTCCAGAAAAAAGCTGAACTCTGGAATAAACCCCATATGTCTGCTGAGAGACTAGGTGGTCCATAGGGGTTAGACCATTAAAAATTAGTGTTACCTTTTATTAAATGCAACAGGGATGGCAATATTTGTTGACTATTTAGGTTCCTAGTGGTTACCTAAAGCAATTTGTGTTATATAGAAAAGGACACCCAAGTCTTCCAGGCAATCCAGTCTGAGATGCAACTATTAAAACCCCAAAACCTAGGGTCACCAAAAAGTAAGGAAGACTGCAGTGGCCACTTCTGCCCAACAAACTACCACTGGCAGAAAAGAACATACATATTTTGCTTCTTAGCCTGATGTTGGATTATTGGATTATTCATCTGGAAACAGGAGTGGAATCCTCGCCTGCCAGCTCCCTCACCTGGGGAGGTCCAAATCTATCTCACAGTCTTCAAGAAGAAAAGCAAGAACAGAAGACAAGGCATGCATAGTCTAGAGAATTCACCACCCTCTAGACTGTTGAAGCACACCAAGAAGCCAAGAGGGTGGGGTTCAGATTCAGAGAGAGAGAGAAAGAGAAAGAAAGAGAGAGAGCAACCATTTGTGTTTAGAGGGGCTGGAAGAAGCACTTTGTTCTGGACCAGGGTAATAGACCTGTTTAACTTGATCTGGTCAACATCTCTGGAGCTGATTTTGTGAGGCATGTAACTGTTACTAGCCAAAATTACTAATTGTTAAAAAAAAATAAAAATACAGAAATAAAGCAAGAGCTGTCCAGAGTGTAACATTAGTTCATGAGTGAATAAGAAAATTATTATTTCTCCATAATATGAAATTATAATAAGGCAATCACATGGCCTCCAGCATTACAGAATTCAAACATTTAATGATTTTTAATGCTTTCATGTTCACAAAACTCCTAGAAAGCAGGAAAATGGATAATTTACAATTCCAGTTGTAAAATGTTTACCCAGTTATTAAGCAGCATTTAGAATACCCCAAACATATATGCATTTGCATAGAGCATGAAAATATTAGTCACATGTACAAAATTGCAATGAGGTTTTAATAGACACCTTTTTGGCTTTCTTGATTTCAGCTTCCTGTTTAAGTCTGTTCTTCAGTCCTGAACTTATTTTATAGCTCAGCTCTCTGCCCTGAACACTGCATTAGCCATATAATGAGTGCCTGAGTTTATTTCCAGGCGTACAGCTGAGCTGGCAGACAATCTCTGTGTGCCCCTGTGCCATTGTTTGAAATGAGCTGCAGCCCATGGCTCCTCCAGGTAGATCAGTCAATTTAAGTGTGAAAAATTACAAGCAATGAGCTCTGTCTTCTGAAGTACTGATGCAAAAGGTAGCAATACTACATGATCCTAGGGATGGTTGGATGGCTGCTTTGTACTACAAAACAGCTGAAAGAAATAGTTTTGCTTTTGGGAGTTTTATGTCTCTGCGGTAGAATATGAAGTACCTGATGAGGAAGTTATGGTTCAAAGGAAGGTTACAAAAATAACAGCAGCCATCCTAAACTTATCTAAAAGATTTACAAGAAGTCTGCTACAATGTGTGGGTTTTGACCTCCAGGAACACTAAATTTTATTCATCTTGTGCTGGGGAACAAAAATCATTTGGTGCACTAAATCACCTTCATTTTTGTGTTTTGCGCTTATGGGATTTGGAGCAGAGGTTTAGATTATAAGGAAATAGTTGTCAAGTGTAAAGTATAATTAAGACAATTTTGGTGCCAAAACCAAGATTTCATTTTTCCTGTGGAACAGGGATTTTAGCGTTTTTTCGACTGTTAACATAGAGAAGATGAAGAAGGGGATGTTTTTCTCTTTTATCTGAACAGTCAAAAAACGCACCAGTATGATATTTGTGTTGCATAAGCAGATAGTTTCAAGATGTTCACAGTGTACCATGAATTTTCGCCCTGTATAGGATGTAATTTCATACTTCAAAATCTTGGTCAGATATGAAAGTATTCATTAGTACCACTGCAAATTTAGCTAATATCCCTGTGTTACACTTCAGGTGCTACAGGTAGAGCAAAGACCACTAAATATTTAGGTTTCCTGGCAAAATCTCTAACCACTACAGCTTTAGAAAGAGTTTTATAACAGATCTCATCTCTTTCCATCTACCAAATCTATGACTGTGATAGTCATATACTTATTTTGCTAGGTTGTATATGAAAGTATAGAAAAGAGTGCCTCTGGCCTAGGCCTTGGACTTCCTGTACTCTCTGATTATGCCATCTGTGTTCTAATAGCTGTGGTGTGCATACAAAACCAGTGACAAGTAGATAAAAGTGGAGCAGATGGCAGAGTCAATGATAATGAACCTGTGAATAAGGAGACACATAATACTATTTTGCAGTTCAGTGACCTATACAGACACGCATTCTGTTGCATATAGGTAAAATCTTACAAAAGGAAGGCCTTGTAAAATCATGGCTCAGGCCTGCTACTTCAGCTAAGTAGAAAAGGACTATGGGAAAGTGACTCAGCTGAATTGGAAGTAGAAAAACAAGTTATATAACCATTATGTGCTCACATCATGGTTTATGGTGGTTGATTGAATTACATTTGTTATGCTTAAATGGAATGTACCTGATAATGGGCCGAACTGCTTTAAAAGGCTTGGTTTTTGCAATAAGGGTCTCTCCTTTGCCCCTGGCTGGGGACCCTGGATCACTTTGGGCCCTCACCTCACAGCAGTCAAGTAGCAGGCCTTGAATTTAAGAGTCGCTGGTAGAAATCAAAAGGCAGCAACAATTAGGTTACATGATTGAGTTCAAAATATTCCTCAGGTTATTGCATCAGGACTGAGCATTGAAATAAAAAGAGCAACTTTAGATCTCAGATGTTCACCTGTCTCAGATGACTTCTATCTTGGACAGACAAACCCTCTGAACAAACCCTGTGTCAGACAGACAAATATCTGAGAGTATCTGTGGAATGTCCTGGTGGATGTAGAGGAATATGATTTCTTTCTGTCCCTTCTTAACAATTAGCAGACATAATTACTCAGCAGCACTTGCAAACCTCCTGAAATACCTGAGAGCTGGATTGCTCACATCTCACACCCTCAGAGGACCTATCGATAGGACCACAGCCTAGATGACAAGCTTAGACTAAGCATAAGGGTTTAGGCAATTGAAGCTAGGGTGATGTGAATCAAGCCTAGGATTCCAAATACTGGAATATATCCAATATCCAAAGCACTGGATATTACTTTAAATCAATCTGGCCTTAGTTTACCTTCCAAGAGGGTTCCTTTTTCTTTCACAATAAGTAGAAGATACCACAGAAAATCTTTAGGCTTTCTCTCTAGTGCAAAATAAATGGGCTCTTTATTTGAAATTCACTTTGATACAGAGGTGCAAGATAAATGCTGGAACTAACAGCGAAAAACCTCTGCTGATTTGAAAAATAACTGGAATTTGGTAACTCAAATCCTTATTTGCTTGCTCTCTTCCAGTGTCATTGTTAGTAGGTTGCATGTAACATATCTGTGCTGAGGAAGAGACCAAAACATTGGAATGATGAAATACTGTGAAAATGGATGCTGTTAAACTAGGTGTTGGAAGTCTGTTCTGAATATACTGAACCCAGAATGTTGCAATTTTTATTTATTTATTTATTTATTTTTTCTATTTAATTCATGTAATGATGTAATTGAGCTTGTATTGTTTGGTGGGACAGAAGGACTGTGGGCGACTGTGGGAGGAAATTTATTTCCTGTTGGAACTGCAGTAGGTAAGGAAAAAGATATGTAAGGCAAGGAGGTTCAATGTAAAAAAGGAAATTTATGGTATCACTTCTCTATTTATAACAATATATATACAGAGAAATATTTAATATACATCTCTTAAACCTAAAGAAAAAAAAATAACTTTATCTTATGACACCAGGAAAAAATAGGTATTGCCTGATACATGCCATGTGGGAAATGAGGTAATTATTGTATGATTTACTCCAGCTCTACTAAATCTCTAGTTCTGCCTTTGTCACTAAGAGAACAGTCTTCAAAAGTCTGAAGTCAGAAGAGCAGGAACATTTTGATACCAAAATATTTTGAAAGGTGCTTGGAGGCTTGCAAAAAGCAACCACCCTGAGATTCAGATTTAAGGCATCTGATTTCCCTTGATTTAGCTAAGAAGTTGCAAAAAACCTTTTAACTTTAGCAAATAATTAACCTCAGGTGAAAATTAAGACACAACCTGCTAAGACATGTTTCAAAGTTTTAGAGGGACTAAATTCTCAGCAAGACCAAAGTGCTGCAGTGGCACCTTCATTGGGCATATGCTCAAGGGCGCCTTCCCAGCTCATCCTGGGAGACAATCAGCAAACTGGTATCTACACCACAAGTGCCTCAAAGCAATACAATTGTGTTATTCTGAGGGCTCGCTGGGGCTAGCCAGCTTCCTCTAGACAAGAGTTCAAGCTTTAAGACAGAAGGTACAAATAAACCACCCATTTAGTTACACCTTTATGCAATCAAACAAACTTGCACTGAGAGCAGGTACTTGCTGCTAGAGTCTGATCTGGCACACAAACCTGTGTGAAGCAGTGTAGCCATGTACCAGGCAGCTCCATGGAGCACATTAAAATTCAGAGTTGTTGCCACCCCTGGCCAAACCAACTGAAAATCTGGTCTAACTGAACAACTCAGAGCTTTTGAACTAGGGGCATAGGCTACCTATGGAAAGAGAAGAGCATCTGTCTTGGGTTATGTAACAAAAAAAAAAAAAAAAAAAAAAAGTGCATTCTATTTCATCTGTTGAAAGCAGTTGGGGAGATGTTTTTCTTTATCCCTTGTAACTCCAGGGGGGAGGGGAGTGGATGCCTTCTCATAATGGGCCAGCTGTTAAAAACAGGTGGGGCAGTGTTTCTTATCTCTTTCACAATCCTTTCACCCTCTGGGGGATATCTGCTGATAATGGGCCATTAAGGTTCATGAATTACATGACACATTGCATCATCCCATTGTGAGATGTTCCACCCAGTGAGACCATTCCTACCTAGATAAAACTGAGATGTAGGAACACCAGGTATCTGGTTCTACTGGATTCCTGGAGGAGGACTGGACCCTTCTCACCATCACTGGACCCTTTTCTACAGGATCATCTCTACCACAACAGAACCACATCTGCCACTCCAGGAGGACTTACTTTGCACTGCTTCTAGCACCCTGACCAACAGGGTGTCAGGTCATATTTCTGACTCTGTCAGGTTTCTAGGATTTTTGTTTGTTTGTTTGTTTGCTTGCCTTTTTTTTTTTTTTGTACTACTACATTTGTATTGTTAATATTCCTAGTAAAAAACTGTTATTCCTATTCCCAAGTCTTTGCCTGAAAGCCCTGAATTACAAAATTATAATAATTTGGAGGGGGTGGTGGGTTTACATTCTCAGTTCCAAGGGAAACTCCAGCTTTCCCTGATGGATACCTGTCTTTCCAAACCAAGACAGCATCTGAAGAGGAAGAGCATCTCACACACAAAGAATCACACATGGGTTGGAAGAGACCTTAAACATTACCAAATCCAACCCAACCCTAACACTTCAACTCAACCGTGGAACCAAGTGGCATGTCCAGTCTTTTTTTAAAGACTATATCTCACTATACTGAACCCCAATATGAAAAAAAGACAAGAAGAAAGGAGAGTGATGGTTGCGTACCAGTTCTCTGAGTCAAGAGTAATACAACTAATGAATTTTAATAAGCTCTTTCTTCTTTAGAGGGGATATAGCATGAGAAAATCTTCTTGCCCAGACTGTTGGTGTTAAAATAGGAAGCCTAGAACCCAAAATTTGAAGATCTAAAAAATAAAAATGTAAGTTCACTGAGTTTGCATAGTCCATAGAAAACAAAACTGAGAAGAACATATCCATAAAGGCAAAAAGAGACTTATCACTCTCCATGCTCATTAGAGACAGAAAATAGACCACAGAGTAGCATAATCAGCTAGGTTGAAAAAGACATTTGATATCAGCAAGTCCAACCTACAACTTAACACTTGTATGATAGATCCTGTAACAAGGGCATTAGGAAACTATTTTGCAATAGGCAGAACATTGAAGGAACAGCCTGCCTCAGGACTCCACAGTTTCCCCAGGCAAGATCATTGCACTTAAGAGTGTTTTTCAGGTTTAGAATAGTTTTATTTAAGTTGTCCTGAGGTATCTGTCATCCCTATGCTTTATAAATTTTCTTGAAATTTCAGCTGGGTAGCATTTTCTTAACTACTTTCCATTTTCTATTGTCTTTCAATTTTTCTTCTCATGCTATTGTAATATCATTGTATTGCTGGGATAATTCAGGCTAATGAATTAAAGGTTGAATTAAGAGTGTGTTTTTTTAGTTATATATTGATTTACAAAACTTTTTTTTTTTAAGTTGGATGTAGTTGATTGAAACTACAGTGAGATATGATTTTTTTAAGATCCAATTGTTTCTGTTGCAGTGGAGACAGCTCAAAGAATATGTCTCAAACCTATGAAATTATTCTTTGAATGCTTCCAGGGATGGGGCATCCACAATTTCTGTGGGCAACCTGTTCCATCCCTCATCATTGTCACATTAAAGGATTTCTTTCTAATATCTAATGTAAACCCTATTTTGGTTTTAAGCCATTACCTATTGTCCTGTCATTAATCTGCCCTTGTAAAAGGTCCCTCCCCAACTCTCTTGTAGCTCCTTCAGGTACTGGAAGGTGCTGTGCTATGTTCAGCCTGGAGCCTTTTCTTCTCCAGACTGAACAATCCCAGCTCTCAGCCTGTCTTCACAGGAGAGGTGCACTGGGCAACCTCATCTAGTGGAAGGTTTCTCTGCCCATGGCAGGAGTGTTGGAACAGGGTAGTCCTCAAGGTCCTTTCCAACTAAATGCCATTCTATGATTCTGATAATCCTGTGTTACAAAATGTTTTTACTTGATATTATTTGAATCCCAGGATAAACCTCAGGTCACTGTTCCTGTTTCTTTGCACCAGTAGAGATCTGTGTCCGTGGAAGAGTATATACATTTAGGAAAAAAAAAAAAGAATTCTGCTGAGTAACTTCATCCTGTAAAAGGATGCAATTCTGGAACATCAAAGAAATTTGCCAGTACTACTTTATCAGTAACATATAATGACACTATTCTTAGGATCTCACAGGAAAATACAGAACAAAATAGATTCTGCAAAATCTTCAGGTTCTAAGATGAAGAAAGTGGAAGACTTGTCTCTTAAACAAGTAAGACTGATTGCAATGCATATATACTGTATCTTAGTAACTAAGCAACAAATTTTGTACCAGACTTAAACATTTATCTCCAATTGAAATTAAATAAGATTAGTTGATTAGGTATCCAAAAGCCTCATCCCCACTCATTTCATTCTATTTTTTTCTGTCTATGAATCTGTTTCCCATCTTTTATCTAAAGCTAATATCCATGTGAGAAATGATGTAACTATTTGAATAAAATGTAGCTACAGAAGCAAATGAATACCTGTGGTGATGTCATCTGAACACTTCCTATTTATCATTGTAGAATTGCCATTGATGGAAGCTGCAAAACAATGGAAAATCTGTGGCAAAGAAAGACTTCCTTCTAGAACACTTCAGTATAGCCTGGAAAAACCTATAGTAATGGGGTCTTAGGTGTGAGATGATATTACTGTAGAAAACCTATTAATTTTAAAGATTCATCGCTATCTTTAAGTGAATAAAATAAAAAACCCCACTTAATTGCATGTTTAATTTTAATTCTATGAATACCCAAAATTTATTTTATGGTTATTTATTATATTTATGGTTATTTTTTATATTGTTTCTTTATATGATGACTTCAGAAATAGTTGATATTTTATTGCTACTTCAATACAAAACTTTTGCAAACTTCAAATGTAAATGAAGAAAGAGCAGTTGGATTCTGCCCTATTCAGCCTCTCCACAGGAGGGGTAGTATGTTGATGAAAAATGCCTGGGACTATTTTCAAAGGAAAAGAGTTGGTCTTTGGTTATTGCCCAGATAAAATTCACCTCATCTTAGTCTGTAGTGCAAGGAAAATTACTTCAGTTACAGATTTCTTCTAGTTGCAAAATAACTTTCTGAATAGCAATAGAGACCTTTTCTACAGCTTTTATAAATATTTCCTTACATTGGTCCTCAAAAGTTCATCTGCGTGGTGGTTCATGGTGCTGTGGATCTGTGGGGGATAATTCAGTGTCCTTCACTGCCAGAGAACACTTGAAAAGATCCTAAGCCAAGAGATGAAAATATGCTCAGAGTGACAGAACTCTTAAAAGAATCTTAGCTAGTGAAATTATTGTCTCAGGGAAGTGTCTCTGACTGGTGAGATAAGCATCTTAAAACAAATCAGTGCAATTAATTTATGGCTATAAGCAATATCAAACATGTTACACCTCCCAATAACCACCATTCACAGTTTCACTTTGATACTTGATGCCTTCTTCATCTTATCCCTATTATGGCAGTAAATTGTTTATACATTTTATTGATATTTTCATTTATATCTCCAGGGAAGTTCGGGGAGAACAGTCTTGTACTAAAGAAAAACGTATAGAACAAAACCATGATTTCCTTCAGTCACTGCACATCCACAGGGAAGAATAATTTGTGGAAACATGGAGATGGAGGAGTAATGGATTCCTCTGTCAAAATGATGAGTGAAAGAAAGACGTAATTACCATTAATGCACTTCAATTATGGCTCAACGGTATTTTAGCTGTATGTTCCCATTTAATTTTCACTTAAAACAAAACAGTTGCCACAGACCGAGAGCTAAAAACAGAAATCCCTTTCAGCTACTGGCAAATTAGCGGCTAATGTTCTTATTATATAAGCACAGGGAAGATTGGCTTCTTCCAGGCAAACACGGGAAGTGCTTGCTTGTTTCAGGCACTACTCCTTCTCCCCCCAAACTCACAGTTGAACTTTATTTCCAATGTTATAACCAGCTATGCATGATAATACTTTTTTTCTGGTTCCTATTTAGCTTTCAAAGCCCTCACAGGATTTCTGTCATGGATCAGTGGCACCTTCCAGGAGGGAGTGAGGTCAGTGGATATCCTTGGTATACAGGAAGGCATGTTCTATTAGAAAAGGGAAATGTTTTCAAATCCCTCAGATCTTAAGCTACTAAAAATAAACTAATGAGCCTTAAATTAACTTTTTTTTTTCCCCCAGTTTTTCAAAGCCTAAAGAAAAG
The DNA here is from genome assembly GCA_013401135.1 of Cettia cetti. Taxonomy (NCBI): domain Eukaryota; kingdom Metazoa; phylum Chordata; class Aves; order Passeriformes; family Sylviidae; genus Cettia; species Cettia cetti. Next base: position 51,123 of record VZUI01048050.1, on the reverse strand, counting down.
TATTTATTATCTGGGAGTGACATGCAGGAAATTAGTCTTATAAGCCATGATTAAATGATTATAGTTTTCAAATTTCTTAATTCTAATCTTAATATTAATCTGTTGTAAAGTGCATGTTTCAACTTCAGTGTTTTGGTTTTTGTGGGTTTTTTTACGTTGGTTATTTTATCATGCAAAATTTTTATAGCGAAAACCAAAATAACGCATGATGTCAGACTCACCTTGGTATCACTGTTTGACAGTCTGCCTGGAACAGTTTTGAACTTTTACCCACATTTAGTGCAACCTCTCTACATCGCTCCAATAACCAAAGTGAACTAGATGAATTTCCTGTATTCAAATTCTCCTAAGTCATAGTTGGGTTACCAGCAAGGAAATTTTTGTGTTGGTGAACCTCAACCTTACTGGGTCTCCACTGAAACCAGTGGAGGCATTTCTAGGGGAAAAGCAACCTTGAGAGTGGACTAATTCACACCAGTCCCTCAGACCCAGGGAATTCCTTCCCATGTTTCAGGCTGAGGGGCAGGCTTTGGACAATGCTGGTGCACTCACAAGAGCTGAATTAGCTCTGTCTGCTGCCTGTTAGGGCTGACGGTGATGTAAGCATGTCCACGTTTGACCAACTCACGCCAGAGAACTTCTGGCAGAGTTTGAAGTAAACCAGCAAGGATGCCTTGGTTTGCTGCTTGTCTGCCCCAACAGACACTTTGGATATGGCTCCTTGTTGCACAGGGGATGAAAGAATTTGTATTATGCCATGTCAGTTGGCTACAGAGAGTGGGACCTTGCTCATTTTATTTAGCACTATACAGAACCTGAACACAGAAGAGGTTAAAAATTGTCAGACAGTTTTTCAACATGCTTCCCCAAACACATGTGCTGTAAAACTTCATTGGGACCCTTTCCTTGTTGAGTTACCCACAGACAGTGCCACTGCAGCCAGGGCTGCTGATGGCCTAAGCACTCAGAACTGGGGGTTTACAAACAGCCTTGTGTCAGTGAGTTCATCACAAGCACAAAACCCCACATAGGGTGATATTTTGAGCTGGCTGTTACCAGGCTGTGTATCTCAAACCAACCTGCCAGATCAAAAGGGAGTCAGAGATGTGAGCCACAGGCGGAGGACAATAGAGCAAGATCATTCAGTCCTGGGGAAAAGTTACAAAGTTAAGCAAGTTACACACTACTACATCCAAAAGAATTACTACTACTAGCTATAGCTAGCAGCTACAAAGCTCAGTGTGTAGTCAGGCAAAATTTAAAAAAAAATCAGAATTTTTACACTTGCTGAACTTACAGCTTCTTCCAGAGGTTTAGATAGGTCAGGTGAGTATGGCACAAGATGTCAGAGAGCATTTGGAACACCTGGTAAATCTGAACCAAATCATGGTAAATAGCAACAATTCATGCCTTACGTTAGGGACCCACCCCTCTTGAAAAGTCTTTGCCTTTAAAATGCAGTCACTAATAACAGTCCCAGTCTCATCACAGGGACATTCAAATGAAATAACTACAAAACACTGTCTGCAGAACTACATATGCTGTCCTTTAAGTCATTTTAATTGCAAGCAGAGAGTCTGTATCTCTGAAATGCCAGAATATAGTGCTGAGCCATTTGCAATGACCTGAGCTTGATAGAGCGGGTGAGGCAATCCCATTGTTTCCCTGTGGAGACTTTCCTTTTCCCACTTCCCCACAGAAGATCTCCAAGTTTCTTCCTCCACCTGCAGAGTTCCTGGAGGAAACTGTCTATATTTCATACAAAGTTCAAACATACTATGTTTTCATCCTAAAGTTTATTTACATTTCTTGATTGCACTTGTTCTGGCTCATTTCCTTTATTTCATTCTTGCCAGAAAACCTTGCTAGAGTGCTTGTCAGTTATTAATAAACTGCGTCAAACAGTAGCAAGTGTGGTTCAACAATTGGGCAAATATTAATGAATAACAATTTAATTGTTAGGAGAATTTTTGGCCCATTTTCAGCTCAAACACAATTCCAGCCCTTTAACATGTGTTTTTGCTATATTCAGATTGTGAAAAAAAAAAAGGAAAAGGAGACTTAAAGAACATTCTCAGCAAAAGATGCAGATATCTCATCACTAAATGGACTTTTAGAACTTTAAAAAAATGAGATGCGTGAGTTTTGTTTGGCTGTTAAATGATTTTTCATAAAGTTATGAATTACGAAATCAGAAAAAAAACAGTATAAGACATTCTTAAATAGTTTCTGTGCATAGGTAGATTTTTCTAAGGATCAATCTTCCACCCCCAAAGAAAATAATAAGGGAAAGAAGTAGAACATTTTTCATTGTCAATTTAACTGCTTTCAGAAGCTTTTATTGAAATGCTTATAACCTTTTTCATATATTTAGCTGAGTCAAAGGCTCCCTTTTATTATATCTCCATAGCCTTCATTTTCTCTGGAAGATGTTATTATTACTGATACACTGTGAACAACACTGTTGGGTCTTAATTTATTCAGTGTACTCATAGTCTTGTTAAATCTATAGATATTATCCCTACTAGTACGGAAGATTTCAAACCTCCATTTAGACATGAACCTGTGCAGTTAGCAGATAAGGTCAGCTAGGTTGTCCCTAGCTCTTCCCAAGAAGAATCTCTGGTTATGTCTTTAGCAGCAAGTTAAACATTTATAGGTGGGTCTAAGGACACTGAAATGTGTTGTAGCCCATCTAAGAACAATCAGAGTTTTTTCCTGGGCAGACTAGGCATGTTCTGAGAGTTATAATAGGCCCAAAGAAGGTATGACAGATCTCACAACAGTATTTAAAAGGGCAGGAGGTGTTAATCCTCTGGGCATAGACCATTCTGTGTCCTTTGGCCTTAGGATCAAATGATGGTACCAGGCACTCAATTTGCTGGCCTAGATGTTTCAGCCCCTTTGAAGACTGAACCTTTGAATTATTTTAGTAGATTCTGAAATTCTTAGACCTACTCAAGTGAGTATTCCTTAGCAATCACTAAATGTTCTCAATTGTCAGTGTTATGTCAGGAATGCATTTGAAAATCTAAGACTGTCTGTGCTTTGGGCCCACTGACGCAGCCCAAGTACACATCTGAGTATCCTTTCAAGGAAAAACTTCTCAAATTACATTTCTAATTTTTTCAGTGTCAGCTGTACACTTTGAGAAAAGACTGCTCAGTGCCTCTTTAAGTAATCCATTAAACCTTCAAGTGCTCTTGAGTAGCATTAGCTGACAGTTCCAAATGCACTTTCTAGACCTGAACCAGATGACTTATTACAGTAGTATTTAGTTACAAAAATACTTTTCTGTGAATTAACAAACCATTTAGTTTGTGTAAGTAAAGTTTCCTAAGCTAACCTCCTAGCTGGTCTTTGACTTCATATATTTATAAGATGGAATAGGTGGCAATTTAACACATGATGATTTGGAAGAGAAAAATAAAGTCAAGTAAATATATTAAAGGACAGGTTGTTTCTTCAGATGCTTTTTGCAATCAATGGGTTTAATCTAATGAATGAGGATCTTGTATGCATAAACCCCAAAATCAAAGGTCTTCCTGTTCAAAGGGAATGAATTTAAGAAAACGATCTTTTCTAAGGTGAGTGAAAGCATCTTCTGGTATTAGTAATGGATCTTCCTAGACCCTCACATTCTCAGCAGATTGGCTTTTAAAGCTGCTCAAGCAGTGCCTCTGAAAGCAGTGACTAATATAAGATCATCCTTCCTCACTGCACATCAAGTCTGATGGAATTTAATATACCCACAGGAGACACCATATTTTTCAGGTGGGAGACATCATATTTCCATCAAAATCTTTGTGGAAAGGAGGGAAACAGTGACATCCTGCCTAGCCCTACATTAAGAAACATTAAAGAGTAATTTCTCCTCTGTCCTCAGGAATCCTTATATCCATAGAGAACTTCCACAGATGTCACAGACAAGAGGTGAATCAGCAAGGCTGTGAAACAGCTACTCCTAATTTTCATGTTTGTAAGGCAGGGCCCAACACTTACACAGATGTGTGTCTTGAGAGGGCACTTGTTTTCTTGAATGTAAAACTACCTGGTGTTTGACATTCATATCTGAGAAGAGCATCTGGCCTCCCTTCTTAGTTGTTGGTAAGACACAGGCATTGAATAACAGATTTTAAAAAAGGACTCTGATTTCTAAATTAGAAATAAGAATCACACCACATGCTTCTTTTTCTTAGTAAGTGTCAAATGCTGATCTTGCATATATATGAATGTCTATACAGGAGGTGCCTACAAATAAGTGAGGTGATATGGAATCACACCATTTGCACAGAGATTGTGGAATCATAATTAGAGCAAATTTTAAATTATTTTTCCCCTCAAAAAACTCTTGAAGCGGTGATGGTATGCAGTTTTTACACAACTTGGAATATTGAGAATGAAATTGATCACGTTTTCCTCATAGTTTTGATCACAGTTTATTCTGATAAATAGTTCCAAAACAAAACAACTTCCTGAATATTGAAAGTAATGAAGTTTGGGTTCTAGTTATTTTATGTCACACGATTAAGGGATTTTGAAAGAACTGCACTAAAGCTCTAGCATGACCTTACCCTTGAGTAAGGAGAAATGAAATTAGCTCAAGGATAATCAAGAAATTAGGGATGAAAAAGAAGAGAGAATGTTTTTCCTGACAGCAGGAAAAGCATTATGTGGAGCTCACACCTTGTTATGTGCCTGAGGAAAGAAATCTTGACTCAGGAATGACAATTGTGATGTGTGATAAGGAACAAACTCAAAATGGAAATTTTCTTAGAGTTAAATCTTTCACCAACAACCAACTTCCTTCCCTTAAGGTGGAATTAGTTTGATATCTGTCCAGGTACACATTTTCGTTATTTTTATGGGGACTTTAGAATTTTTAGATCTTTTCTTAGTTGATAGGTTTGCTTCAAATCAGTTTTGAGTTTAAATGCGTAGGGGAATAATGGGAGATAAAGAAAACAATATACAAGCAGGCACACATAACCCATGTCATTATCTAAGACTTGTTCCACAGGTTAACAAGCTTCAAATTCCTACAGAAAAGGGACTAAAATATGTATAATTGACTAATGTCTAATAAATGTAAGAAAAATTTCTATTTTATATGTCTCAGAAACCCAAAGCAAAATAGAGTCTGTACAGGGCTGTGTTTTTAGCGTTGTAGATTAAACGATATATAAATCCATGACTTTTCTATAAGAGTATCTTCATGCTCTGGACTTTGCCACTGATTCCCAATAGGATAGATCAATCCAAAATCCAGGATGCAAATACTCAAAACGTGACGAAAAGTTTCTGTCAGCTGCTATTCTCCTATCAATGTTTTACAGCTATGGGACATCTTTCAAGGTTATATTCAAAACAGACTTCTCACTTTGTCCCTTGTGTGGGGTCCATTGCTCAGAAGGCCTTTGCTGTTTAGGGATTGAACAAGCCTGAGACACTGCCGTCTGCCCTAGAACAGAGAGGGGGTGTTCTCCTTTTTCCCTTCTTTTTCTGACTTCCTAATTCCCCTTACTAAAATAAGGAAGGGAAGCCAAGCAAAATCTCAAAACTGAGATGAATATTGGTTTCTTCTAGAAACATGGGCCCAGTGAAATTTCAAACCCTTGATTAAATCAAGGAGTTTCCTTTTAATCTTTTTTTATGTCACATTCCAGAATCCTGCACCAATTTGCTAGGCAGGAGCCCTTATTACTGAAAGGAAGATTAAAGAGAAAAATTCTTTGCCTGTTTTCCAAGCAATCCATAGAAGGATAATGCAGTAGTGAGTAGGTTCAACATATTCACTAAATATTATTTTGCACAATCAGAGTCCAGCTTTTTTTTTTTTTGCCCACATTTTCTTATGGACATGCAAATATTAATTCAATTAAAGCCATAGAATCCTGAAACACCAGTTACTGTAGTACAAACATAGGAATTGAACACTGAACAAGTATTCTTGGAGAGGAAAAAGCATAATAAATATTTGGATAAAAGTTTATGTCCACTGAGGATATAAAAGGAACAGAATAAACTACTTCCCTTTCCTTTCAGCGGGCCAAGAGAATCTTTTCTGCAAATGTGTCATTTCTCCTATGTGGACCCTTATTCCTTTTGTTTGTCTTTTCTCACCTGATCGTGTCCCAATTAAGTAAAATGAAGGGAAATATTTGTGCTTCTTTAGAATTTGCAGTTATGCCTGGATTTATTAAAATGATATTGTAAGTAAATAAAAGTACTTTGCTGTAAGATAGTAATTAAAAATATAAAACAAAAATCAAATCAAATCTGGCACTTTATCCCATCAAATTAGTTGTCAGTGAACTGTTTTGGAAGGTAACTCTTCAATCACACTGATAAATGCACTGAGATCATGCTACAGTCTTATGCACGCACTTGAGCACAATGCCACGATATTCCAAGTGTCAAGGAGTTGCCAAAATGTCACCTGTTTTTGCTCCCCTGTGTGCAGTCTGTCCAAACCCTGATGGACAGCTGTCTGGCAAAGAGCTGTCAGCACAGCTACCACTATTGGTGAGCCTCCTCAGTATGATCCATCTTAAAGGAGTCAGATGGTAGAATTGCTGGGAATGGGGAATGCATGTTTTGTAAGGTAACACTTTGTTTTGCAAACTTACCCAGATGGTCTCTGTAGATTGCAGTTTGTGAGCTTAGAGCTGAATCAACAGGATGTCCAGCTCCCTCACCTTCTCCTCTTGTTGTGTAGGAATAGGTGCTCATCCTACCCTAGGGAAATCAGTATGGACTAAGTTCTATAGGAAAAGCAGATAAATGAAAGAAAAAGAGATATTTCCTCTCCCTGAAAAAATACTAAACCAAACCAAGCCAAAACAACAAAAGCAAAAACCCAACCCAAAACTGTAGCAGTCCTACAGATTAGAGAGTGTTTGAGTATATTTGGGGCATATGTAGCAGCAGAATAGACTGGAATGAAATTAAGTATTACAACAGTCTCATTTTCTCCTGTTTAAATCTCTGCACGAGTGCTTTAAGGTCATTATTCTCATACTGGTTAAATTAGGCACCTGTAAAGTTTCATTAGTAGAAATATTACCTTTAATTTAGCTTGGAAGAAAGTGATTTGTTATAATGTGTACAAAGATAACATTTTATTAATTGCCAACTCAGTGTCAAACATAAAAGAAGGGAACTCCTGAGCTCTAAGTGCGTGTCTAGTTCCTTTCCTGGGAGGCATTAACTCCTTTTTAGGATGAACATATTTTAAACTTTGCCATTTATCTGGAGTCAGAGGTAGTGGTAGTCATGTACAAGTCTTTCTCTTGGCTGTCTAAAGACTCAGAGAGGTTCTGGGACCTCTTTTCTTGCTACATAGATCTTTCATCCTTCAGGAGGAAAGCAATGTGTCAAGATAAAAATTGTCTTCCAGCATCTTTTTCCACAGTGAGCTCTGCAGAGCTTGCACTTGGAATAATTTTATCTCATCCTCAGTTCTCTTGTTCTGTTTTGAGAGTAACTCAGCTTTTCCCCCTGCTTTTGTGACTTGTATTTCTACTACGAATATGTGCCAGTGTATATCTCCCTGGGTCACTGCAGTCTCCTTTGCTAAGAGGAGTCCACCATTATTACAGCAAAAAGTATTAAAAAAATACTTTTTTCGGGCCTCATTTATTTTTGGTATATGAAAACTTTCATTCTGGTTATCCCTAATGTGCAACATGGGCACAATCTGAGTCAGTGTTACAAGCTTAGAAATAGCAAATAGGCTTATTTTTAAATATATTACTTAATTAGTGATTCCCAAAGATAAATACTGCTCTACCATTCTAAAAGGCTTGACTCAAATCAAGGCAGATGTAGACATTAAAAAGAAGTTTGTGCTGTGCACAGTACCAAGATTTAATTTCTGTTGACTTTTTCTTCCTCTCTGCTTAAGAAATTTGTGTTATTCTTTGCATGTTTTTTCCCAAAAATAAATGATTCAGAGCTTCCTTCTTCTACAAAACAAAAACAGACAGTGTCAACCCACAGCCCAGCATGTGAGCAGCCCAACAATAATAATGTAAAATGTGCATGTGATGGGAGCAAAACTGCTGATAAGAAAAATATTTTCAGTGTCTAGTTTGAAATTACGAAGTCAATCCTGTTTCCATTAAAGTCAGTATTGACACACCCATTATTAAAAAGAAGGCTAAGTTGTGGTTTGATCACAATGGAAAGCCAAAAAAACTAAGCTTGAAAGGCTGTTTGTCCCTAGGGGAGAAACCACAATGGCCTTTCTGGAAGTTAACAGCTGGAAGTTGAATGTTGTTAAATTCAAATGAAGACCATTTTCCTAGCAGCGGGAACAGTTAGAAGGCAGGACAGACTTTCAGAGAAAGAATCACATTCTGTAACTTTTGAAGTTTTTAGCCTGAGCTTGGATTGTCTTCTCAATGCTGAGATTTAGCCAGGATATCTAACTTTTGACCAAATTTGTGGTTTAAGTCGTCTTAAACTTATTAAATGATGCTGAACTGTTTTGTGGTTTAGAAGGAAGATGAAATAGAAAGTATGTGGACTCTTCTGGTTCAGATAAGTTGTTCCTGTCTGTGGAGAGAAGGAAAGAACCCATTCCTGTCGTCTGCTCCTCAGTCCTAGTCTCTGTTTTGTGCGGGAGATAAGACCAGGGAAGATAAACGTTCCTTTTGAAATTCATGCTTTCGATTCAGCAAAGTGGAGATAAGGACCATCTGTATTAATTGCTGCAGTAACACTTGAATAGCGCTCTTTTAACCATCTACCAGGTGTTTATGCGTTTGTCACACCACTGAATGCAGGGTAGGCATTCTTTGCTGGCCCCCAGCTGCAGGCACAGCTGGCAGCCAAGGAGATTTGCTGATGTTGAGCCATTAGGGAGTTTCTATGCGCTGGCATGTGGGGCATCTGGCGAGCAGCGAGCCTTGCCCGGGGGCAGCGTATCCCAAACATCCTACACACCGACCTTGGATCGGCAGCATCAGTCTGAACGCGGCAGCTCCTCACCACTGATTATAGGAGAAGCTTAAACAACCAACCATGAAAAGCTGCCTCAGTTTCAAATTTTAAAATTCTAATGTCAGGTGAGATATATCTTGCTATGGGAATTATTTCTTTAGGTGCACACAGCTGATTCTGCCAAATGCTGGCAGTACCTCCCAAGTCATGATAAGAGAAAGGAAATCCTTAGGAAATAGTTTGGGATCTAAGCCTGTATTTAAACAAATAATATAAATACTCTCACTGAAGTTAAGATAACTATATGTGTGAGGAAGGAAGTCACATTTTTTTTTCTTCTTGAATTAGTAGTATCCCATCCCAAGTGTCTCAGAGGAATAAAAGAAATCTAATTATATTATATACTACCACAAGCAAAATATTCCTTCTTGTCTATTAACAATCAGTGTAAGTCACAAGAACAATATTGCTTTATCTTCATTTTTATATTGTAGTGTATAGGAAAATACAAATAATAAAATGGATAATTAAATTCCAGAGATATTTCTAAAAAACAGATATTTCAGCAGTAGTATTTGTTTTGATTCCCTAGGGCAAACAATAAACTACTTGCCTAAATGTTTCATTTAAAAAAGTAAAAATTTGTAATTAATTTTGATGTTGTTTGCAATTATTCAAATTACATTGCTCAGGTTATGTTTTCAAGTTTTACACATTATAGAATCTATCTGGTATTTCTGACACAAAATAAAACCCTTTTACATAGTCCTAGTAATATAATCCTAGTCATTGTCATCTCTTTATTGAATAACATCACATTTCCATTTCCTTCTTGTTCTTCTATTACTTTTTATAGTGCATGATTGTTTTCTTTTCTAACAAAATGTAATTTGAGTTTGTGAAAGTGTGTAAAGGCATTTCAGAAGTTATGCTAATATTTCTTGAGTATTTCTATATTTTGAAACAAAGAATTTTATGATGTTAGCCACATACTTATGAACCTGCATCCTATCTCAAAAGCCACAAGGCTTTTTAATACTTGCCAGAACAGAGAAAATTTTGTTATTTTAGTTGTAATAGCTATTTCAACAATAGCAACTGCAACAGATAAATCATGAGCAACAGCTTGCTAATTATTTCTTGGTTGTTACATGAGTTAGATTTTTCTGTAAGTTCTGTTCTAAGGTATTGTATTTGTTTCAATATTATATATTGATGAACTACTAAATCTGACTTTCTTAAACAACAGAAATATCTCATGTTGGAAAATCTAGTTTTTGCCAACTTTAAGTTAACCTGGAATATTAATGTTGTGTACCTGGAACAATTTTTAAAATTTGTCTAAATTAAACCAATATCATTTTTGTTGTTGTTGTTGATAATCCTCCTCTGAGTAAACAGTTAGAGAAAGAGCATTTCCCTAAAAAACAGGAAAAGTATAACAGGAAAAGTATGTTCAGCTGTGTCTTTTTTGGAAAGGATTTGACCTCTCATCCTCTGTCCCACTGAAGGTTGATTTGGCCACATTGGCTGGGAATTTCTCAGGTGAGCTCTCATTCTTCTTTGTTAGAGTTCTTGTTCATATAGCTGAAGATTTTTTGGACAAGACCAGCTTTCATCCTTGACAGGAATTTGAACAAGCATCAACCTGTTTTGTGGGAAGCCAGCCAGGCTATGGAGTCATTATTATCTCTTTGATGCCTGACACAATAACGTTTTGCTGTTCCATTCAAAAAGTAGCATGTCCAACAAAAGGAACTGAAGCTGTAAAACTTGTAGTTTGCATGATGGAAGGATGTCACACACCCCAGCAAATGTTCTAACTGCTCATCCATGAGATGAGAGGAATAAGTAGGCTCGCTCAGATATACGTCTCCTTTCCTTAAATTTTTTCCCACAAATATTTGGGATGAGAATGAAGCATACTATATGACATGAAAGAATGTATGTTTAGTGTTTCCTTTTCGTAAAAAAGAAACTTTAAAATATCTTTGATTTAATCTGAATAGTTTCATTTTTTTCAGAACAATTAAAAACATAAAAGTTGGGGTGTTTTTTTACAGATGAGTGCACTGTGAAATATACTGCTTAGTAACTTGACCACCTTTGAAACTTGACCACTTATCCTCCCAATTCCTTTTTCGTAGGTCTGATATACAAATTAAACAAGAAGCTTAATCTCTGAAATGTCAAAGACTTGGGTTTTTTCTTTGCTCCTGAAAACAACCACTATTTATTTTCTTCAAGCACAATTTTATTTTCTTCAAGCACAAGTTTTCTATGGGAAATGATCCACTTAGCAATCACTCACATGTGCACAGTCTCTTGGAGAATATTTTCAGGGCAGAGAGAATATGTCCTTACACAAGCAAAGGGAATATCTTTCTGATTTTGATAAGCTCTTCAGCTAACTGGTAAATTTCATATGATGAAGATTATTCAGTTCACAGCATTCCAGATCAAGATTATAAAACCAAAATATGGTCAGTTCCAAACAGCTGGGCATAACTAAAAGGCCTACAACTTCAGCCTTTTTATTAAGTTTCCTGAGTATTGAGTGTGATCAAGGAGAAAATTACTGGTTTTTAAAACCTCCAAAGAGCCTATCCACAAATTTAGCATGGCAGTGTAAATTTGTATGTCAGCATGATGATCATGATATGAAACCAACAGCAGTTGCTCTGTATTTGACCACATGAATTTTGTTACTCCAGAAAACTGGGAAGTATACTTTACCTACTTCAGTAAGGCACAATTTGAGTGATACTGGATCTGTTGTTCTCTGTTATGAATGTTCAGAACAAGGATTCTGTTTTGTTACTCAAAGTGAAAATAATTATCCCTACTGTTCTCTAAAAGAAAACAATTTTCCAAATGCCCATTAAAGAAATGATCAGATGATCCACTTGTTTTTCTTAAGTGCTTTAGAAAATCCTATTTTTTCAAAAACTATGCTGGAAATATGTTGCAAAAGGACAGTTTCAGTCTGAAGGTTCTATTCCAGATTGTACTCACACAATCTGGTTTGAGCAGCCTACCTGATTTGTTTTATTATTAATAAATGCAGGCTTTGTATAGGAGCTCTCAACCCCCAATATACCCAAGGGAAAAAAAAAGAAGCATATTAACAACATTCTTCATGAGCAATTTACATTATTGGTTTATAAATTGTTTACAATCCTTAAATTTAGATGATGAATGAACATCAGATTTAGTATTGAAGAGAATGGCAAAACTGCCTTCAATTTCAGTTGGGTCATCCTCTGTCTAGTGAGTTAGATGCAAAGGAAAAGGAGAGCAGACTAGAAGAGGACAGAAATGTTGGGCTGATTAAATACAGTTATCTTAATCTGAAAATACAAAGCCTCTTTCCAATTCATCTTGTCTGCCTTTCCTTTTTAACTGCTGCAGCCATGTGTAGTTATTAAACACTTTATGATCAGCAAATAACATGTACAGTGTATCAGACATCCATAGAAGCCACTGAAAACAATTATGCTGACCTCCAAAAACATTGGAACGAACCCAGAATATTTAAAGGAAAGTATTATTAAAGAAGGAGATTCAGTAAATATTTGTTAGCATGGAAAAAAAGCGAAAGAGGAAAGGAAAAGAAAAAAAGTGGTTGTTGTACAGAGCTCAGATGCTTCTTTTCTTTTACAAATAGTCCCACACAATAGAAATACTTCATGAAGCACTAGGGTACTTCAACATCTGCTGACATTCAAATAGAGTAGAAGAGGAGAAGGCTCCTGCATGCATTATTCGTGCTGACCATTTAAAGCTTCAGACCAGAAGACATAAATATTTCAGTAAATGACAGGATCAGAGTAAAGAAAATCAACAGATCAAAGAGAGACCATATGGTCAAAGACACTCTTTTGTGTAAAGTTGTGTCATGGAGAGATATTTTAATGTGCAAGGAGGTGTTGAATGCTGTGCTTCAGGCAACAATGTGATACAGAAGCTGTTTCTATTTATATGGAACTATTTCAGTGCCTCCAGGACTGGAATAGTCATCCTGGGTTACCAAGGGCTGCTGACCCGGAAATTTATGAAAGACATTTCTGTTTGGAGAGTCCTTTGGAGAGGTTGCTCAAATTAGTTGACATCTTTCTGAAACAAGCAGCAGTTGTGTGTGCAAGTTGGGAGAAAATGCCGTGTTTCAATCAATGCTTACTTTCTCATGGGAAGAAAGTGTGTGAACAGCTCAGAAAGGCAGCAGAGCCTTTGCATCTGTGTCAGGGCAAACGAAAGCTGGCAGTCAGGTGGTTCCCCTTCTCACAAAAGGAACAACATGAGTAAGGTAATTACTATTTAATATTTCCACCAGGATGTTTGAAGGGAGCATTTAATTACCCTGCCAACATCTATTCAAATAAACATGAGGGGTTTAGAACTTTTTTTTTTTCGGAGTTGCAGGCTTAAAAGGAACAAACATTCTGGCACTAAACCTCTTAGATCTCCTCTGCAATGTGGTGTAGTGACATGTTTCTATTGACATTTTGCCTTTTACATGAAATGATGCCTATCCTAGAGAACAAGCAATGGTGTATCCTGCCTCCTCTTTCACCTTGTTAAATCCTGTCCTGAAGCTTTACCAAAGAAGCAATATTTTCAGTAGAGCATACTAGGACAGTAGCTGAGTGAATTCTTTTTAGAGCAAAACCATTGTTGAGAAATACTCTGAGCATTCTTCTCATGGGTCAAATCATGCTGGTAAATGCCGTAGCGTTGAAATTGCCAACTGAAAGTGGCCCTATGAGCACCTGTTGGAAAAAAGCTAATACATGTCTCCTCTGCACATGTAGTCACATACACCAAAACACATATGGGTGTAGAGATTGTGATTTTTTTCTAGTCAGCAAACCCCAAACATATAACGAATCTGTGGCTGACATTGTTCTATCTGCCCATATGCAATATTTCTTTTTAAAAAAATTTTCATAATTCCTTTTTCCGTTCCTTTAACTGTCAGATCTTCAGGGTTTAGAAGGTTGCCCAACAAGTGTTACAAAACCTGATCACTTTATCCTTCTTAAATCAGCTAAAGGCTCCTGCAGAAGATGTCTTATGAAACATCTCAACCCTAAAATGCAGACATCAGTCACAATCCAGTGAACACACATTGGGTGAACAAGTTCTGCAAGAACAAAATGTTTAGAATAGAGCTGACAATCTGACAGACAAAAGCAAAAAAATTCAATATAGAAAAAGTTGCAAAGTTAGAGTCTGTGAGTAGGTGATGAGGAAAGCTGGCTGAGATACACTTGGAAAAGAGTATTAACTCTTTCCAAGGAGTGGGGAACAGTGGCTGAGGTATGATCTGCTGGGCACTATTTGACATTTTACACCTTAAAACAAAGGAATTGTTTGACATATAGCTTTAACTTCTTTTCATAATTGCAACAACTATCAGACATCTGATTTTTTTTCCCCTAACTGCCCAGAACAAACACAAATTTTATTTTTGCTACACTTAAAATGATTTAGGAGGTGCAGTAATCTAGGTCTTGGTAGTAAAAATCAAATACCAAAAATCAGTGTGATCCTTTTTCATCCCCAACATGAACTCATCTAAAGCTGTTTTTTTTTATTTAGTGATTTGTATTAAAATACTAACACCTTATAGTGCCTAAATTAATATATATATATACATATATAAATTAGAAATATTAATATGTCATTGATATTTGACATCACTTAGACTCTGATTTGCCAGATCTTTTTATGGATGAGAAATAAGTTTACAAGTTAGGCACATTCAAAGGGACCTTGACTAATAGTTAATGGCGATCTAAGAGAAAATGTCACCTCCTCCAGAAATTAAGTGAATATAAAATTTGAGAGGATGGTTAATCTCAATGCAAGAGTGGAAAAAGAGAGGTAAGGAGAGCAGAACATTGAAGATTAGGAAAATACTTGGAAAAGGAACAATTCCAGTGTCTTCTGCTGTTGTATTTTCCTCTCAGTATGTAAGCAAATAGAACATGGACCTACATCTGCTGGTGCCTAAATACACCCTTTCTGATATCAGCTCTTTGACAGTCAGATAAGCAGTCAAGATTTTTTTCCTAGTAATTGAGTAACTTCAAGATGCCTTATGGTTGTTCATTACAGTTCCATAAAAAAGAGATGTAAAAAATAACAGGGGAACCAAGGGAAAATGTGTTAAAGGAACTGCAAGCCAGTGGAGACCTCTGCAAAATTGCATGGCTTAGGCATGCCTCAAATCTGGGCACTCATCTAAATTCCTCTGAATTTTGTACTTTTTTGCCTGGGTATATGGTTGAAGATGTGATGTTCTATGGGTTGTCTATATATTTCTGTAAGAAGAAAGTTTATTCATGAATCATATTGGTGGGTCTTGCATGTCCCCATAATCTAAGACTTACTCAGCTCTCTAAACTTTTAAAATTAGGTTTATGCTTGTCTACCCACCTATTTACCTATGTAGAATGAATGATACATTATTTTCTTTATTGTGAAAAGTCACTGTAGGATTTATATTAATTTCAAAAGAGGATTACAAGTAGCAGAAATAGGAAC
Organism: Cettia cetti; assembly: GCA_013401135.1. Classification (NCBI taxonomy): domain Eukaryota; kingdom Metazoa; phylum Chordata; class Aves; order Passeriformes; family Sylviidae; genus Cettia; species Cettia cetti. Next base: position 35,628 of record VZUI01048050.1, on the reverse strand, counting down.
CATAATCTTGAAATCATATGCATTCTCCCATTTGAAGAGGATATTTCTAACACCTTTTTAACACTTTTATTACTCAGCATATAGTGTTGAAACTAATGACACAGTCTGTAATTTTTCTTGTTGTTTTGTTCTTTATATGTGGCATGTGGTTTGAGTTTTAGAGCTTATTTCCTTTTGGTCTAATGAGCCTCTGAAAGTGATTAAATAGAAGAAAGACGGGTTAAACCAATGACATTTTATCAGAGGAAACATTATCAAGTCTAGTGCATGAAAAGCTTTCTGTAGGTTCCCAAGTTTTCTTGCAATAAATACTTTCTTATGACTGGAGTAGTGATTAGAAATTTAAGGCATTAAATATTTGTCAGACAAAATGCAAGCAATAATCAGAAAAAAATGTTTGTATGTGCTGTACTCAGTTATTTTTTTGCATCTGGCACTCCATTCTAGCTGCCTGATCATTTTTTATGCTGAATTTAATGAACCTTCTTAATGCATAGGGAAATGCTACTTAAATTAAACTCTCAAGCTATAGTTTTGAAGAACCTTTGGAGAGAAATGGATTAAGCTTAGTCAGGATACTTTAGCAATAGATTCAGGATTAGGTCCACAGATTAAATTTATTTTACAATCAATTCATGTGTTAAGGAGATGTAGAGGTAATGATGGGTGAACAGCAAGAGTCTGAGTAAATCACCTTTCAGCATGCTGTCTGTGCCACACGCATCTTGGTAGAGAAACTGTGGTTACTGGAGTTGAAAGGGAAATTACTAAAATTGTGGATAACATACATTTACCACTGTTTTGTACAGAGACATTGATCATCTTCAAAGGCACTTCTCGTGGTTCTGTCAAAGGATGTCTCAAAGGAGAAGCTCCAGATAGGCTGCAGAACTGAAGGCCAGTGCCATGACATTGACCAGGACAACATGCCATCTTCCTAACTACTGTTTACTCCCTGGGTATTTTGGATTCAAATTTCTGTCCTACACTTATGTCCATTGAGTAATTGTTATTCATTTTAAGTTTACAGTAAAACCTATTATGCCCTAACACACAGAGATGACAAAATAGTGAGAAATGTAGACAGTAAGTGAACTAGACATATAAAACATTATTTCCACCCCCATGAACTTTAAAGTAAATATCTTGGAATGAAGATGTGAGATTCTAAGACCTTGTTCACAATTGCCACTTTGGTGTCTCTCAGTGAGATGTGTAGCTGAGTATCATCTGACTTGGAAACTCTGGGGAAAGGTGCACAGCTGCAACTGTCCTTGAGCTTGCTAGAGACCACCACGCTCTGGTTTAGAGACTGGCAGTAATGTTCATCTCATTTATCTTGGACATCTAATAGATGGACACTGGGTTTAAGAGGTCATTTGGAAGTTTTCAGTGGAGAAAGATGGATACCTGCTGTAGAAGTTTCACCCTATTCCAAGAGAGCTGTCTAAAAGACAAGGCCTAAATTGCCCTTTACAGGTCAAATTTCTCTCTAATCCATGTGCAGAATACATTTCAATAACGTGTATTTTGCTTCACATGCCAAAAAATTAAGGAAGATTAATTTCACCCTTGCTGACGATTTTCTCTTTATTTTTAATGTTTCAAATAATATTTCTAAAGTTTTAAATTAGAATAAGCACATTTAAATTTTCAGTGTTTCACATCATGTATCATTTATACCCAGTAATGCAGTTTTTACAGTTTTTTTCTCTTAAATTATCCTATAATGATAAATAATTTTTTGCATAACTATAGTAAGTTGCATAAAATGAAAAACATGGCAGGTAAGTCATTCATATAACAGTTGAATAAGCACAGACTCTTGCACAGTGTCAAGTAGAGTGTTTGCAAAGGACATAGCTATTGAGGTGTATTGCTTTCCTGTGATTTTATCCTCATTATATGTGTTTGGTCATTGATACTGGATCTGCCATTAGATGTTACTATATATGAACACAGGAAAAATTATCTGAAATAAAAGAGACACAAGTCACTGCAGAGGTGGAATGCCCAGGTCCCCACCTGAAACTCAGATTTTCCTTTTTTTAATCAAAGATATTAATATAATCTCTAAGCTTGTATGCTTTCTAAAAATAAAATTGAAACTTTTTTTATAAAAATAAATCCCTTAGCACTAAATGTAATAAGTCTTATTTATTGATTTTTGTTTCTAATTTGCTTGAGGAAGAAAGTTTGAGGTATATTGTTGTTTCTTTAATTTAAAATCATCTTAACATGAAATAGTTAATAAATCTGTTGACATTTCCTTATGTTAAACACAAAATTATATGACTGTGACCAAAAAAATGCATGGCACTTAGCTGAATTCTCTCCTTACAAAGATGTAGTAGTATCCCAGTCTTGGGTTTATCTACAGCTTGAGTAAGACACTTGTTCTTCATCAACATTTCTCTGTGAACTAAGACATGCATAAAAAATATTGACAGTCACATGTCAGTAATGAAACCTGTGTACTGCTGTTTACAAACCTGTCCTTATGCATTAAATTGTGGCTTTTATTATCCTCATTAATTTTATTATCTACATTAATTTTCAAAGTATAATTCTTTCCCTTGCTAAATTAATTCTTTATTAATTTCTGGCTACAGAAGGAAAGAATCACCTTGAGGGGAAAGGTGCCTCTAGGACAGATTAAATATGATAAAGAAAATAATCAACCTTAAACCAATGGCAACTTGAAAAAATTATGTTAAGCATCAGTTTGCTGGTAGTTGGACAAGGCAATGTAATCATAGATTATATGCTTTAGATGTGTGCCAAAAACAATCATAAAAACCATTTGCTGATAAATGTCAAAGAGTAAATAAATCTAAAGTTAATTAGTAGGAAACTTGAAACAAACTGACTACTTTTTATTTTAAGCTTTGGTTAGACAACAATTTAGAAATAATTAAAAGCAATCTTTCATTTTTGTGACATGTCAGAAGGCTGGACAGCTTATAGATCCAAAATATATTTGAAATCCAGACTGAAGAAAGAGTTAAATTATTCAGAAATGTCAATAATAACTAAGGATTGTTAGGATTCTGGCATGGTTGAAAGCCCTGAAGATTAAACAAGAAACTAAATCCATATTTTAAGTATTGGGGGAAAAAAGAGGAGACCTTATTCAATGGCTGCTGTTGAAGAAGTTTTTATACCATCTTCCGAGGCAACATTTTATGTCACTGTCATCTGAAGAATGAATCAGGATAACCAAGATGAACTATTGGTCTACCAGAAGTGAATGTGTCTCTGATGATCTTTCTGAGGAGGTTTACCATTCTGCAATGGTTTACCACAGCTGGAGTAGCTGTACTGCATTTCTAGCCTGCTGCCCCAAGCTGTGCTTTTATGAATAGGGAAGAGCAAACCTTTGTGGTGTGTGATGACACCCATCGACTCAGCAACTGAGGGTGAAATGCTGGCGTGGACACACTCATGTCAGTCTCTGGGATAACATTCATTAGCTCTAGTGCAGATATGATATCACACGTGGTGTAATGATCGTGTACACCTGCTGGCATGGATGCACATGGATACCCAAAACAGCCTTGCAAAATTGCTATCTCAACAGTCAAAAAGCTGTAAAATTTCATGGCTCTATTATTTTATCTATCAAAATAAAATTCGCTTCAGATAGCTTGTAGGTGTTTGTCCACCCTTCCCTCTCCCTCCTACTTGTAAGAGAAGACAAATTGCCCAAATATCTCCTGATCACATTCCACATACTTCTGTCAGCAGGAAAAGTAGAATTTAACAGAGAGCCTGGATACCCAGGGTGGTCAACCCCACCATTTCGGGGATTCGGGGATGATGGAAAAGAACTCCCTGCTTGTCCTCTGGAGTGACCTTCCATCTGAGCTGTCGGGTTATCACAGATCCATCTGTAAACAAAGGATAGCAGGTTCCCTGGGCAGTGTCAGGATCACGCTCAGTGTGACACCGTGTTTGGATGTTCAAAGGATCCCCCTCTCCTTGCTTTCTTTTCCAGGCTTAATAAAGGAACTGCTAAAACCAATGTAGCCTGATAAGATGACAAGACAGTCTTTTAGTGTTATTGATTATATACAAGAGGTGGAATGATGAATTATTTCCTATAATGCATCCTGAGTGGGTTTCATCTTTTTGAGAGATGTTCTTGAAATTCCTCATATGAATTCAGTTCTTAAACTGCCTGTTGGAAAGAAAAGGGTCTTCATTAGGCCAAAGGGCTGGAGTAAGACAATTATCTTCTACCTGATAAGAGGGAGAACTTTCAGAGTGCATGATCTGAGAGGAGTAAAGATGTATAGCATATAAAATAAACTCTGGAACATTACCCTGAGAATGTTGCCAAAATGAACCAGAGGGACAAACTGTATGCCACAAAGGCATTTCACATATAATAAACATCAACCTTTCACCACCTTCCTTCATGTGTGGTGGCACAGCTGATTGGCTGCCGACTTTATTTCCTCACTGCTGTGAAAAAGAGTTTTATTACTCAACAAAAGAAGTTCCTCTAGCAGGCCACAAGTATTAGTACCAATCATATGCCATTCTCATTCTGTGATTCAGTGTGACTCTGTATGCAGTCATGTGTAATACACAGGTTATTGTGTGTGTTAGCTGATGAAAGCTGCCTTTCCTATGCCTGTTCCTATATTTGTCATATTCAGTCTTAGCTAAATGATTTAGAACCCTAAGGTTCCTTATGAAGATACTATCTTCTCTACTTATTCTGTGTGATATAAACTAAGATTAAGCCTAGAACACAAACTTCAGGTTTTGCAACAAAACATTTGAGAGTGGGATCCAAAAAGAATGTCACTTTTATGGTATCATTCCCTGGACTTCAACTATCACCCAAAGAGTGCTGCTAGTCTGGCTGTTGTGAAAAGCATTATATATCAGTGGATGACCTTGCAGAGCTACAAATAATTCTACAAGCTATAAATAATTCTATTATTCACTTTTAAATAAATGTAAGGCTTGGAACTTGGAACAGTGTTGTTGGCATAGCTGATTTCTGTATAGGCATTGCAAAGGAAGAGACTTTGTTTTCTTTAAGGAAACTTCTGCTCTTGCTGTTACTATCACACTCATTCTGAAACCAGTTTTGAACTTTCTAGTTTGCCTGAAAATCTCTGAGGGATTTTCAGAAAATATGCTGCAAACAAAAACAGCCCCTCCTTGGCTGTTGCTATGATTTTGGATTTTGTAGGATCATTTTTATTAATCCCTCTTTAAAATAAATTTTAAGGAAGCAAGTTTGGAAGAGAGCAGCAGAAGAGACTGATAAGTTATTGATATTCCCAAAGAGCAGCAAGAAACCCAGGGAACGGGAAAGGCTGCAGATGGGTCCAACTTGAGATGTCATCAAAGCTTAGGCTCACTGAAGAAGTGTCAAAAGCATATTTAGCAATACAGCTATAAAACATTTTTCTTTTGTTAGAAACAGCCACCAGCACTACAACTGTCAATTTTCTTGAGGGCTTCCTCTCTCCCATATCTACAGGTTATATTTCCTAACAAAGCAATGCAAAGAGGTCTTGGTGCAGATGTAGGGCATCTTTACACAGACAGAAAGAGGATCTCAGTTATGTCTAAAGGTGTCTTTAGGAAATATTTTGGTGGGTTGTGCTCACTAACATATTTAGCATATAATATTATATATTTGTAATTAATATATAATTATTGCTTCTTCAAATTTTACTGCATGAGAAAAGCTTTATTTACATATTGTTCTGTTGCTCAGATGTCAAGGAGGTTATCTGGGACCTTCAGACACTTGATCAGAGTTAACTGATGAAAGCCTAGCCCTGTTGTCTAAATCTTTCACCTCTCTGACTTGACCACCATGGTTGAGACTGCCAGCAATGCTTTGTCCATACTGAGAGTGCTCCGTGCTTCCTTTGTCAAACTTGTTTTTACTGACCCACCCAGCACAAGGCACCATCTCTCACTGCCAGGTCAGCCCAAGGTATTGTATACCAGGGAATATACCATGACAGAAGAAAATAAACACTGAGGGAGGAGGAAGCTCTGAGAGCTTTCACAGCCCAGATGGGAGCCCAGGCTCTTTGCACTCTGAGAATGAAGCATGGGCAGTATGAGCAACAGGGCTGTGAACACTGAGCTGTGGGAAGAGCTGTATGCCACCCTTCCAGGAATCCTTTCTCATCCTATACCACTCCTGTGATACAGCTCCAACTAATGTAGCCATAGACACAGTTCTGTCTGGAGCTTGGCAGAACTCAGCAAAACATAATACGTTTGTTAATTTTTCTATTGTTTTTAGTTTTCTATGTTACTTTAATTTTTTTAACATCTTAGATTCTTTGTATCCATGTTTGCTCTTCACTTATTGAAGAAGAAATCTGTACGACTTTTTGACTAACTGATTAAAAGTGTGATGTCCTAGATCCTATAGGATGTCTTTCCCGATATAGAACTAAAACCATAAAAAGCATAAAGTTTTTCTTGGTGGTATATGAAAAGTCCAATAATGCATGTCTGGAGCACTGGACTGAAAACCGCATTTGGTCACTATGAACTTCCTTTTAGTGGAAAATTAAATCTCAAGCATCTTTATAATCCTGCAGACATTCTTCACATTTATTTTATCTCTCAAGGGAGGGGTCCAGTAATTGCAGTGGCACCAAGTTGAGAGATGCAGTTGATGCAACAGGAGGAAGGGACTATATCTGGGGAGAACTGGAAAAGTTTGAGAATGGAAAGACACCTTAGGAGAAAATTCTTCGCTCAGACGGTGATGAAGCACTGGAACAGGCTGCCCAGAGAAGTTGTGGATGCCCTATCTCTGGAAGTGTTCGTGGATGGATGGGGCCCTGAGCAACCTGGTGAACTGGGTGGCATCCCTGTCCACAGTGGGAGAGTTGGAACTAAATGATCTTTGAGATCCCTCTTAATCAAAACCATTCTATAATTCTATTACATGATTGCTGCTGTACAAATTATATTAAATAAATTATAAGGATAACTCAAAGGAACAGTTAGAATAATAGAAATTTCAGGAAAATAAAAGAAGATATATTCTCCCCATCATCCTCCAGCACCTTCCTAGACACTCGCACAGTGAAGTATAATCAAAAAATATCATTACTATTCTTTAAACAAACGTTTTGATTTACTGGAGTATCTCTGTGTCAAGGGAAGTAATCATAATGTCCTGCATAAATGTGTATGTATGTGTGCGTATATATATTTATATATGTATATATAAAAAACTTTATGAATGGACTTTCCTGTCCCCTTCCATTTCTGTGCAGGATACACATGCCAATTTCCTGTGGTTGTATCTGGATGTTCAGTAACTCAGTCACTGGCCCAAAGTAATGAAATATAAGGGCCTTTTCAGCAAGGGCCTTTAACATTAATATAATAGAATGCATGAATATAATAGAATGCATGAATATCATAATAAAAATCTGCCAAATTTCAAACTCCTTTTAACCTGAAATTTACTGAGTTTGCTTTTATTATTGAAGATCAATTCAAACAGATTATAGTTTTTTTCCATTTATATATTTTAAGAACAGAATATACTGTAAAAGTAACCTAGCTGTGTTGTACTTACACTGGAATGAAAGCACGATAACATTATACCAGCCACAGAATTGTATATCTTTTCTTACCTCTCAAGAAATTTAAAGTATTTTTCTGGTAAACCAGAAAAATCCCTTGAGAGTTCTGGGGTCCTTTTTTAATCCAGACATGTGCCAGTTTGTTTTTCACTAAAAGTTTCATTACTGAGGTGAACTAGAACAGGTCATCAGAAGTTTACATCACTAATGAAATAATATATGGGCAAATTAGTGAGGTATAGACAAAAATTTAATAACATTTAAGAAAATCCTGCATTCATTTATCTGAAAACACATAGAGCTTACACCAGACACTCCACTAAATACTCAAGCACGGTACTGAGATGTATTTTGAATGTGCAGAATTAGTTTCATTACACAGAGTAGCCAAGCTTCCAAGTATAATGCATGTATTTTCAAGGATTTTTTTCTTTGCCTGCCTTACTTTGCATGAGTAAGGAATGAAAATATTTAACATTTATCTGTGTGATCTGAATCAAATTCATGTGCAAAAAAGAATTTTAGTGTGGCACTACTGACACAGAGAATGACACAGAAGTGAATGTCCAAGCGGGAAAAAACTCGATTTAATTTTTTACTTCAGTATTTATACAGTTTTGAAAATGGGACCAGATTGGATGATGGGGTTCAACCTCTCAACCACACTGGTCAAAGCCACAGTCCATCAATGTCTCCTCCTACCTGGAGGAAATGTCAACATCAGAAAGTCGTTACCATAATAATAGAATTGTTTATGAAAAATCCATGAGAACTCTGAGAATCTGACTCCAAGTAGGTAAACATTTCAGAAGGCTAAGAGAATTGTAAAAGAACAGGGAGACATTTTATAATAATGCATACTTTTTTTTTCCTCATCAAACGCTATTTCACTTAGCTCCAAATAATACCACATTTGAGAAAAGGACTTTTGTAAATATTGTCAGATCACCCAATGGGAATTATATTAGCCTAAAATTGGAAATCTGTCTTCATTAGTGAAAAAAACCCTGCCATTTTATGGGCAGATGTAAAACAATACCTATTTAATTTTTGTTTCTCAGAGAAGAATGATATTTTTAAGAGTAGAAAAGTTGAGGAGAGTCATGGTTTTGATAAGATCTGTACACAGGACCTAAACTATTAAGAAGTATTTTTGGAATCAGGATAAGTGACTCATCTTCACAGCCTGGAAGTGGAGGTACTGAGTCAGCTGTTGGCTGGGAGTGCTGTTGTTGACCAGAAGGAGCCAGACAGGATTCCTCCCTTTAATGCCAAATCCAAAGCATTTAGATACAGTCTGAGCAATACCCCACAGACAATGGAACAGCTTCAGTGACAAACTGACATTTCGAGCTGTGCACAAAAAACACAGTCGACCCTGAAAATGATCAGAGAAAGAAGAGTAGCTATGGGAGTGCAAGGAAATGGAAAGAGGTGGATGTTATTGCACTTGCTCAAAGTGTTATAGGGGAGTCACAACTCATATGGAGGAGTAAGCCTGAGCAACAAGGGTGGCATCCTGTGCAGTGATGATATATTTGTGGTTTGTGTATAAATAAGACAGCACCCATATGTCCCAGAACCTCACTTTGGATACTGAACCCTGTTGTGAGCTGTGCAAGGCATGTCTTTGTCACTCGTGACAAAGGGGAGATGAGAAACTATACTAGTGCATGGAAAACACTGAGACATGTTTGGTTCCTGAGAGGCTTTAAAAACTGTCTATCAGAGAGGAATACTCACAATTCACACATAGCAAGTACTGTGCTTCAGGATTTAGTGGAGTGTCTGGTGTAAGCTCTATGTGTTTTCAGATAAATGAATGCAGGATTTTCTTCTGACTTTATAAGGCACAGCTGATTTCTCCTGGCTGCATTTCATAATCTTTGAATTTTGTCTCCTGTCATCCATCTTCACCACAAGTTATTTCTTGCCGTGTTCAGTGTCGAGTACTGAGCTAGTAACCAGTGCCTTCCAGCCCATCAGTGAAGCTTCTCGCAGGTGTTACAATAGAAGCTAACACATCAAATGTGTTACTAGCTTCCCAACACATAACATTTCCCTACTAAAAAGGAATCAATATGAAATGGCTTAATCAAGAAAGTCGGAACTTTATGTTACGTAATGTTTCCTTGATAATTTTCAACTAAAAGTTTGGATTTCATGCGTGTGTTTGCAACTTCAGCCAGAAGCAGGTTAATTTTTTTCAGTGAAGGAAAGGAAGATTTGGAGTATAATTAAATCAAAAATGTTTCATTCAACTAGTCTGCTTTTATTTCCAAGGGCATTAACAACCTGTCTTCTATCTCTTGCAGCAGCAGCATTACTGAAAACATTGATGAATCAACATTCGGGTGGCACATCCAATAGCTGTTGACAGGTGGTGGGAAATACAACATACCACAATTCAACAGGTGCAGAAAAGTTATAAAACTGGAAGAACAGGAAAATAATCAGATTCCTAGCATTACCTCTGTATCTTGCATGTCCTAACTTTTTTCTACTGTTAATAATCTTTATACACAGAATGAGACACCAGAAAGTGATTGTCTGATTTACATACTCTTCCCCTTTGTACAATTTTATGATATCAGGGGCTTCTCAGAAATTAATATTTTGATCAGTGAACCAACTCAACTTCTCTCAAGTTCCTTGTCTTAGTCTGTAGAACAAAAACACATCCAATACCAAAACCACGTATGGAAAAAAATATATATCCCCTATTTTTCCAGTCACAAAAATGCACAGAATATATTCACAAAAATTATTGCTTACATTAATTATATACAGTTTCTGATGTTATGGGGCTGGAACCTCTACTTTCAAAATTTGGTGAATGATTAAGTCATCCACGTGGAGACCACACATTTTGGAGAGATGGCAGATAAAGCACAGCTGAAGAATATATGAAGAAAACTTGAGAAAAAAAAATTTGAAAAATTGGTGTCATTCAGCTTCCCAAAAGAAGTGGAAAACCTGCGTGACTGCACAATCAGAAAATGTCCCCATTACTTTTAAATTTGTTTTTTCAAGAAAAATACATTCACCTTTTGTTCACAAGAATTGTATATTTTATATAAGGAGTTCTCAGAACCAGTACACCAAATAGCTCTATTCACAAGTCCTAATTATTTATTCCAGGCAAAATCCAAACCAACAAACAGCATTAGGCAAGAACAAACAATTTGCTTTGGAAACAGTGACCCTGAGTTGCCTGGATGTTTTTGCATTTTTCGTTCCTGAAGATCAATCAGGTGAATGAACCAACAAGTTAGAACACAGGCATGACTGCATACCAAGGGCTAGAACAGCCATGGGAGAAAACAGCCTTTTCTACAGGAACAAGGTTATTCCATTACTGTGTTTCATCAAGTGTTGATGGTAATATGCTCCTAGAAGTCACTCAGATCCTTTGAAAATTGTGTCTTAAAATCCCAAGTCAGTCATTGTGACCCTGTCAGAATTTTAGAAGAAATTAAAATCTTTCCTGCACTTGGAACAGGACAGTTTTCAGCACAAGGTTTCTTCTTGTCCATTCTTCAGGCTTACACTGACTTTTAGAAGTGTGTCAGTACTTTTTATTGGTGCCTTTGGGTTTTACTCTTGGTGACTCTTATCAATGCATTAAAGCATTCCTTTATTTGGGGTTGCCACTACAAAGTTAGAGAAATAACTATTTGTCAAAGTAATCATTTTATCTCTAGCAGGGGGGATCAAGAAGCAGCTATTTAATAGTAGCTGATTATTATTTATTTAAATTAATGAAACTACAAGGTGCCCAGATACCTGAAACTGAAGCAGATTTTTCCTTAAGCATTAATTCTGCATACAAATTTTTGTAGCAGCTCTAGCAGCATGCAGCCATTTCTCAGGCTTAAGGCTGTCTCCCAGGATTTCTTAATCCTCATTACTGGTATAAAACTGTTCAAATTGGAAAAGAGATAAATCAGATCAAGATTTCTCCCATTTTTTTTCTGTGCTATTTATTCTGAGTTTTCCCCAGTAACATATCTTGCAAAAAAACCAGCAGAAACTTTCTTGCACTAGAAATGGAATGCCAAAATATAATGCAAATGCGGTAAGAGCAGGGCCTTGTTGGACATATTTACCCTTCCAAAACATTAATTCTTATGTACAGTTTTGCCAGTCCCCAGTTCTGGAGTGTTTACCGACAAGCTGCCCACTTCCTGTAACAATTTATTTCAAATTTATGATTGTGACAGATTTCCAGTGTGCATAATAATCATGGCTCATGTCTTTTCCTCTCCTCCTTGCAAATTTTTTGAAGTGGGAGTGCCCTAATCAGCTTCTGCTGATTTATGTGCTACTTTGTTCTTTATCTGCTTGCAACTCACCAGTAGATCTTGCTATCATTTCCAGGGCCCACAGGATCCTGTCAGCACTTAGCAGTCAAAGGTCAACCAACTTCACAACACATGGTTAAACAGGTTGAAAATCTTGCCTAGTATTAACCCCCAGTACCTCAAATGAAGAAAAATGGTGCTGGCATCAGCAGCAAAGCAGCATTACCAAACAACAGAGTATTTCTGTGCACTGGCAACACAGTTGTTGCGACTTGTCCATCCTTGAGAATCCCGGTTCTAGGAGTAGACAGTGAAACCCGTGTTCCCGATTGTCACTGATTTATGTTTTGCTTTGTTCCTTATCTGTTTGGAAGTATCCAGGAGAGCCATACACATTGCTATCTTTCTTTCATCTTTCAAGTTGTCTGTGACCTGTCCATCTTCCTCTGATGCTCCCTCTCCTCCCTGGAAGCCCTTCAGTATGCACTTCCTACACTCATTTGCAAGTTTGCAGAAGGCTGACAATACTTAACATCTAAGCAGCAACAAACTTGCCTGAAAAAAAGTAAAAACAAATCCACCTGAATTCCCCTAGTGAGTACTCTTATTTTTGTGTAACAGACCTACACAGAGATGACAAATGCTTGGCTGCACTGAAGACAAGAACTTCATCAGGGATGTAGTTTTCAAGTATTTGTGACAGTCCTTTTCCAAAGTTCCATGGCTTTGCCAAACAGATGAAAAAATTATTTCAAATGTAAAATAATTTATGTGGAAGTATAGACATTATGTTATACAAAGCATTTTTCCTTTTATTCAGATCACAGAAAGAATTTTTCATTTTTTTTATGTAAGAAGTACATATCTGTAAATTTTCAGTTTTTACTCTTGCCTTTCTCATTATGTGTCTTTTAATCTGGAAAAACTTGGAAAGGATGGGACAAAGGAAAAAAGTGGGAAAAAAAGAAAAAATTACTACATATTCATCTATATAATAAAGTGGGTTTAAATACACTAAAAGTATTATTAGAAAATGGATCACAGAAAAAAAAGTTAACCACTTTCAACAAAAAGTACATTTTGATAGAAACATTTAATACAGTCCAGACCAAAAAATCTAGGCTTCACTCAGCTGTCCTGAGAAAGTTTCAATAATCACTATTGACCAAGGGTTTTGTCTCCCACGTGTAGGCATTTTCAACCAGAATCCCAAAGAACTGCTCTGAGGGAGGGAAAGGCTGAGTGGGCTGAACAGAGACCAGCCTGGTGACAGCTGACTGACAGCTCTGAACTGTTCCCTGAGATCAATAATCCTCAATTACTGACAGTCCGTGAACCCGCTGTTAGCTCTGGGGGGCTGCAGTGCTGCTGGGAGCTGAAGGCTGGCCACATAGAAATCCTGGGATGATATTCCAGAGGACAGGTCACTAGGCCATGATAATCCACTGTGAACACGAAATGGCATTTTTCATAAAGAAAAGAGAAATATTTCAAGAACTTTCCAACACTAAAATTACTTGACAATTTAATATTAATTAAATATGGCAAAGCAAGCAGCTTTAGCTGCTCTTTCTGACACTGCTTAAAAATTACAGAATGAAAATTTCAATCAAGAAATTTACAACTATAAAATCATACTTGATCCTTTAAAATGTCTTAATTTCCAGAATGAGACACTTTTCTCTGAATGACTTATTTATTCTCTGCTGCCTCATAACACACTGGACTACAATGATCTGTCTTGTAATTTCTGTTTTGATTGTGCTCCCAGTCCTTCCCCACGCTCTTACATTTGTATGCTCATCAACATGTGAGCAATACTTGAATCTTAAGGCTTTGGAATATTAAGGATATGCAAAAATGAATCTGTCTCTTTGGATTTGCATGCATGGGTTGAGTAGGCCAATAAGCCAATAAGTCATTCTTTAAAACTCCCACAGTGTGGGAAATTCATTGGTGACAAACGTCAGCATGATATTTGAGACATAGTCAGACTCTGTTGTGAAACTCCCATTCCTCTAAGGACTGTTTGAGACTTCTTAGCATTGCTAATGCTCTATAGCCTTCATTTTCTGCCCAGTCATTCCCCGTGTGATACCTGTTGTTGCTGTCTTTTCTTACATAAAATTAAATACAGTCACTACATAGTAAAAGCATTTCCAGTCAGTCTGGCACAGCAGTTTATCTGTAAGACACAGCAGCAAGTATTTATAATAATTTAGTCTGTGATGCCCTTTACCTTTCAGTGCATTTGTACTCTCCCACTTCCATGACATTTTCCATGAACCAACTGGGTTATTTTGCTTGTGGGACAGGGAATAGCTATGTACATAGAAGGAATTCTGGGCATCTACTTCAGATGGAGTAAATCCTTTGGTTTGACACTGCTATAAATGGTCTTGATTTCAGCAGCAAATGCTAAGCAGCTACTCAAGCAGTGTCATAAGTATTTAATATAGATTTAGACAATACTTGAATTATCTGAGTTTACTTCTTCCTACCTGAATGGGCAATTGAGACTTAAATTTTGACACTCAGTCCTGGCCCTATAAATCTTGTCCTTATGCTTATACTTCCTTTGTCCAACAGGTCAAGATTTCAGCTGTGGAATTTTCCTCATGTAACTGTGAATCTTGTCATGACTTCTTGCAATCAATAACCGTATAAAACGATGAGGCTCAAACAATGACTGACAGGACCAAAAGCAGGCATGAAGTATATTACTCTGCAAATTCTGGGAACAGGTAAAATCTGTTCAGTGAGGCAGGTTAATACTACACTCATGGTAAATATATGGAAGCTGCATTAAATAAAAATAAAATGTTATTAGTATCCCATAGAACTGCATTTCGGTTACATTTAATATACAATCTTAAAGCCAGGACTCTATGTTTAATATTAATATTGTTCATTAATATTAATGAATATTTAGAGCTTGTTGTAGTATTTATTTATATATAAAATTTTGCTTTGCAGTGAAATCATAAAAAGCCATTTGGTATTCAAGTAAAACTACTTTCTGCAGCCTAAATCTACTAACCAAGGATCAAAGCCGTGTCACATGCTTTATATAGCCAGCCATGCAGGATGAAGATTCAGTACTTACACTGATATCTTGCAAACAATGTGTATAGCAGATTTGTTTGCGTAACAGAATCATTAAACAATTCTCAACTTAGAGAGAATTTACATGAATCAATCTGCTCATAAACAAGATCGTAGCCTTTAGATAATTTTTTTGTTCTCAGACTGACCTCCTCCCCCTGCACTGTTTACGCGGCTATGCCATTATACAACTATGTCATTAATTGGTGGCCAAGCACGCATATGGTGTGCTTGGGTATTTGCTTTGTTCTCTGAAAAACTGAGGTAATATTAGCTTGAATACTGTCAAAAATAAAATTAAAAACTAATACGAGAATTTTCCAAAAATTGGGAAGCAGAAACATTAAACCCAGCATTCTGTATCTAGACAGGATGGCAATGCTCAGTAGAAAGCCTCACAGTTGCCTTTTGAACTGCAATCCTTATCCCCTCAGAGGCTTTGAAATTGAGAATGACCCAAGATATGAAATTGTATATGATTTAGGCTCCCACGCAATGCAGCTTAGAGGGCAGTTAAATGTTTATGTCTGCCACACGTATTTTCTGTTCTCTATTTCTACCGAGGGAGAAGTGGCAAATGACTATTTAAAAAGGCACTAAATTTAAACTACATGAATCATTAAAAAGCGTACAACTATCATTCCTGAAACAAGTCTGTCTGTTTCTGGATTCCTTGTCACAAAGTTATAAGTTATAGTTATAAGTTATAGTTATAAGACTACACCTACTTATTGCCAGTACTTAAATAGAAATACCTCTGTGACCTTGTGGCTTAGTCTAGTTTTATGATTTTCAGCATACTAATGCTAGTGGTGGCCACACACTTTTTTTTATTATTGTTCTACAATTTTAAGCTGCAGATTACTTTTGGCCAAATGCACAGATGAACCTTTCTTATAGATATAGATACCCAGACCAGAAAAAGACCTTTAACTAAACTGAGTTTTGCCAGGCTTGCATATGACAGTTAATACTGTCATATGTCTTTTAAAAAAGATTCTTGATGATTTCCTAAATTTTCAGAAAAGAGAACGATTTTGACACAAATGTATATATCACTTCAAGCTGCAGAACTTGCATTATGGAGCTATTACTCCTGTTACTTATTAAGAACAGGCAAATGTCCTATAGGTAGTTTCCTGGTGGGCAATACATATTCCTGATAGTTAAATATTGTTTTAAAAGAGTTAGAACAAAGTCCATTATACAGATGAAAGCAATCATGACTAAGAAACTTATGATGACGTCAGAGTAAATTTGTGGGAAATGCTGTATAGCTGCATTGGATGAAACAGTAGGAGCAAGGAAAAATTAGAGAGTGCTGGGTCCCATGATATGGAAATTATGTTGTGCAACCTCATGAAGAGCTCATTGTGCAGTGTAACTGCAATTCTGACAGAGGAAATTGAACTTACAGAAGTACATCAAGGCTTGTGGATCAACAAGGAGTGCAAAGCTCTCATGGAATCCCAACTAAGCTGGACCTTAAGACAGACACAGGAAACTGAATAACTTTGTAATGTTCTTTCAAGCATAATTAGATATTGACCTTCCACTTAATCTCTTTTTTTTTCCCTAGAATTCCTTTGACCTGTATAAGAATTCAATAATTAATAAAAATTACAAATTTGTTTAAAGATTTTTTTTTTTTAAGTCTTAGAACTTAGTTTTCAGGCAGAAGCATGTACTCTCCATTACTAAGAAAACCCTTTGAATTTTTGCTACCTGAATGACTGCAGATGATAAAATGACCTTTCCTGAAATGAAAGCTTGCTTGCTGGTCTAGCAAAATAGAAATATTCTGCTGTTTTCATGGGAGAAAAGTATCCCAAACAAAGCAAAAATCACAACTGATATTTCATTAAGGAAAGAAAATTAAAATTAAATAATTCACTTCTATTTATTTAATTATAGAAAGCTATGAAAGCTCTTGGTAAATAAATTTATCAGAGAAGTGTAATATCAGGTTTAATCAGAGTGTCTTAATTTCCGAGAAAAAGCCCCCCTGGGTCCAGCACACCAAATGCGCAACATTATGCACTGATATTTTGACACTCCACTTATTTCAAAATCAAAAGGAGTGCCCAGCTCCAAATTTTTATGTGAATAAAAAAACCTAGAAAATTATTGACACTGTGAAAGCTTCTGCTGGCATCCAGAAGAGCAGTGGTACATGTGGCTTGGTGCACAGCACCCACCTCAGCCACCAACAGCTTCATCTGGTACAAAGCCGTTGTCAGCCTGTTGACGTCAGATCAGGAGTTTTGTGGTTTATTTTGCCAAAAGAAATGTCAGCTGTTTGCTGAAGCAAGGAACTTGATAAAATTTATTTTGGTGGCATTAACAGTGAGGCTGTAAGTGAGCATAGCTTCATCATCGTGCTTTTTGCAAAGCATGGCTTTGATCCACAATAGGACAATCAAGAATGAACTGGAGTATGATTTGACATGTACACAAGGACAAAACAGATGCCTAACAGCTTACATATGGTGCAGATTTCTTTCAAGAAAATCAGAGTGTGGATGTTGTTTGCAACTTTTCAGATTTAGAAAGCGAGTGTTTTAAATCAATTAGGAAAAAAACCCCACTTTCAGAATATTTTGTGACTGAGATTTAATTTTCCACTTCAAAAAGGCAACAAATGAAATAGGCGTTTGTTCATTGACAGTTTCATCGCTTGTGCTTTGAAAAGCAGGGAACTAAAACTTTTTCTCCCCTATAATAAAAGATACTTACACGAACCTGTAGCTGCCACATCTGAAAACAGAATATTTCAGTAATAAATTTTTTTTTAGAAAATCTCACAGCATTAAGATCTATCTCTGTTTGATAGCTGAAGAACACTGCACAATGTAAGTTTAAGAGCTTATTTTCAGTCAAATAATGCTGCCCACAAATGGAGCATTGAACATAAATTTCTCTTGCTGCAGTTCTGTTCGTGCCACAAGACCAAAGCCTCTCAGTTCCTAAGCCTTCATATTCCTTATTCTTCAGCGTTTTACTGACTTTCAAAGATGCCTGCTGAACTCCACTGTGTAATTTTACATGGTGTCTATGATGGTGTCTATACATCCTGATCTCAGATTTATTGCAGCCATCCCTCCTCTCCTGCGGGGTAACTGTTGTGGTTACAGGGCCATCTCCCACACCTACACAGCCCAACCTACAGGTATGCCTTTTGCATGATCCAAAAATAATTTTGCTCAAGGTCCAGTCTTAGCCACAGGCATTGAGTCCCATGCAGTATCATTATAGAAACAGATACAGATACTTCATTTTGTGGTTCTCTTTTTTTGGAAGATATAAATTTCCAAGCTCTGTACAAACTGGTGGTAGTAAGGTGATTGGCCAGATTGCCTTCTAAAAACCACAGTGTAAAGACCCTCAGATAGAAGAAAACCCATGTGTAAGTAAAATAAACTTGTAAAAAAGACACAGAGATTGAATGCTTGAGAAGAAGAAATCAGAAATTATAACAGTAGATGAATAAAAGGCTTTACGAACAGAAAACAGACTTGTTAGGCCTGATTTCAGTTTGGTAATATTAAGCCATTGTTACTAGGAATAATCCCTTCTCCTAAACAATCTTTACTCTACACCAACTAACAAATCACTTACTCATCCATACTGAAAGCATTATTTCCTTAGAAATAATGTGATTTGCATACAGACATCTTACACATATTTTTGTTTGTTTAACTAAATCTCTGTGGCCTGAGGATTCCCAACATATGATTTACCTCTTCACTGATGATTGATTTATTAAAATGTAGAGATGTCTGTAGTGCCATTAATGCAGGACAATCCTGGCAAACATCTTTCTGGACATATCAGGGTAACTAAGTTTATATCTATTATTACAGCCATGTAAGCAGCCTTTCTCAAGGCACACATCACTCTGATGTACCTCCAAGCAAACTGTTAATTTATGACATATTTAGAAAATCAGTTCAGTTTTTGAACATCAGAAGATGTTCGTTGGCTTACATATGGGATTTGAGTCTTTATTTATAAGAAGTTAGAAGATTTTTCATAAACATAGCTACATAATCTTAATATGATAAGCTACAGTTCCCAGAATATGTGAAACTATGAATGAGATGGAGACAGGAATTGGGTAGGCTAGACAACATCTTTAGTTTAGATGCATATTCCAGTTAAAATCAGTGAATCATTTTTTAAGTACAGCTATTGATACTATGCATTATTTATTACTGACCCCTTTGAAATCATCTCTCCAGAGTTTTATGCCATGTTAAATTATTTCCCTTTTTCAGAATCATCTAATAAGACATTAAAGATATCTGGCTGGAAGCAAGGGCAAGGAAAAGAGAGCAGAACATATTTTATATGTTTTATGCAAAAACCAAGGCTCATTTTCTTTTCAGTGCTGATCATAAGCCCAAAGTACATCTAGTTTCCCTGCATTTGATCATAATTTAGCCCTTAAGGACTATTTGCCTTATAAATTCATGTTTCTACAAATGCTTGTGGGAAAGTCCTTATTCTTTCCATCTGCAGGCAAACTTTCTGTTATCTATATAAAGTTATTCCCTTCAGGAAATTCTCATTTTGTACTACACAATCCTTGTGAAGGAAAGCCAATGTAAAAAAAAGGGAACAGCAATAGCACCTTTGCTTTCAACAAAGGAGAAAAATCCTCAGATTACTTTCTACAGTATGCTGATGTATTTACCTGTTGTCTTTCTAGATCATTTTTACTGACAATTGCTAAGCTATCAGGCTGCACCACTGCATTTGTTCACTTGCATTTAAGTTGAACAAAATGTTCTTTATTTCCCTAAATGCTTTAATTTGAACTCTGTTGTTTAAATTAATAGACATTAAGATCAGCAGTCACTGGAACCTGTACTAATAAGGTGTTCAAGTCAAGCGAGAAATTTAACACATTTCTTAGTAAATATCTAATCCTTAAGAATTCTCATGGTTTAAAGGCTTGTTGCTTTTCTTGTCAGGTTTTATCAGATTTTCCTAGTTCTTTGTAGTGTTCTTGTCACCTCTGCCTTTAGCTGCCATTTCCCTCTTTCAGTCTTGTAAGACAGGTTACTATTGAATGAATCTGATAGGTGTGTGTCACAAAGTGTCACCTACCAGCTGTGGGCTTCTACAAGTATTCATGAATTTGTGCACATAAATACATACAAGTATGCAGGAAAATCTGCACATGTATATCCAAAGTGTCACTGAAGGGAAGAGACCAACCTCATGCCAATGCCAGCAGATCCAGGAGTTAGAGATGCCAAAGCATTGCAAAAGGCCAAAGCATTTCTTTCAGGACTGAAAATTAACTAGGTGGGGATAGGACTAAAACAAGTATCTCAATGATTGAAAATTGTATGACTACTTGAATATCACTTTTTTTTTTTTTCCATTATATAGATATGGAATACAGTATATTCCCAATAGTCTCTTGGGGTTTTTTGGTGATGACACAATCTATTAGCGTTGGTTTCACACTGTTGAAGCTTTAGTCTTGTTTTGTTGTTCTGGAGAGGCCATGAAGAAAGCTCAATAATGCAGAAAATGTAGAACATATTGTCCTAAAATCTCCCTCATTATTAAAACTACAGAAAGAAATATAGGAAATCAGAGGCTGAAAACACAGCTGAAAGAACTGAGAGTTGAATTCAACCACCAGTGAATTGCACTCCCACACACGTACAACCCAGACAATAGGCTGATTCAAGACAATGAATGCAGAGAAAAAAGTCACTATTCTCCCTTTTCTCTTTGCAATGCTAATTCTTTTCCTCAAATTGAATGCCTTAGAAACAGATCCAGTGTTTAAATTCTTTCTTTCATAGCTGATAATATGAAATATGGTATGATATCACTTTGATTCCATCTTGACTCTGAACAGAAACTTTTTCCTAAGAAACATGTACATGTTGAATTTGTGTCCTGAACGTATCACCGTATCAAGACAAAACCTGATGAGAGATAAGAAATACAGCTTCCTGATGATACCACTACCTTATAATAACTAATATGTGAACGATCTGTTACAAAAGACTGTGACGAGATGCTAACATTTTTCATAAAAAGTACCTAAAGCCTTTTTCTACACAAGGTAAAGGAGTCAGATGTTAGTCTATTATATGTAAAAACATTCATGCATAACAATTGAGGGCAGACAGTGTTACATGGGCAGTACAAACAGCATCCAGTTTGGCCATGCAGTCTGATCTTTACCCTGCATCCGACAGCGCATGGTGTGCTACGCAATATACAATTTAAGCCATAGGTATTTTCTCAGTGTACCTGTCAGACTGCTGCCTTTACATTTTGTCCTTATCTCTGACTGGCTGGAATCAAATTTTTATTTCTTCAGCCACATGGAAGTGTGGCCTGTCTAACCATCAAAGCCCCTTTTTGAGGCAACAGAGAGAGATGAGCACCCTGGATGATGGCTCATCTCAGATCACCACATTAGGTGTGTAAAGTATGTTGCCTTTGGAGATGCTTATCTCTTCCCACTGACTAGAAAAGGAGCTTTGCTTTACAAAGCAGCCCTTTTATCTGACAGAATTAGATGAAAGGAATCTCAGGCATATGGGCCTAATTGGCCTCTCCCTGTTTATTATAAAGTGTCACATTGGCCAGGTCTCAGCCAATGTTCCTTGTGTGAAGTTCACCACAAACATAGAGGTTCCTGTCGTCGGAGCTTGCAATAGGAGATTCCATCATGTGTGTGCAGTTCTGGTATGCAGAGAGTGATGTAAGCATGGCTTGGCAGAATCTTCCTAATTCTCTCCTTGGGAAGCTTAATTTAGTGTCATTTTACTTGGCTTCCTGACATGAAAGAAGACTGAAGAAAGACAGCAACACCTCTCAAGTAATTAAGCAAGGATTGCCTCCAATCTGATGAAGTGACAGCCTATTCTTCTCTTAAAACATGGGTACAATCTAGCAGCAGGAAGGCAAACAGCTGTAAATTAGAGAAGTGAAGGATAAATATGTAAAAATTTATGCAACTCACACGTTTACATTTGTGTTTCCTTACTATTATTATTTTTGTGATTATGAATGGGAATGGATTTGGTAACTGCTCAATCTAATAATGCAAGAACAAAATTTTAGTCCAGAAAGGGAAAAATTATACAGTTTTCATGGAAAGTGATTATTGAGTGAACAATAACAAAAGCAAATGCTGTGCTCCCCCTCCCCCAACTCAAAGAACAAATATAACATATGGTCTTTTTATAAATATTTCGGAAGTAAAGTGACTTCTGGAAAGGATTGTAGTCTGAGATATGCACAGTTATCAGCATTTTAGAAGATCCAATTTGAAACATCTGCTAACTCTTGAAAGAGTTATGTTGAAACAAAAACCATTCCTTATTTAGGAAGGTTGCATGCTCAGAGTTTTGTATTCTCCCCTCTTTTCTGCAAGGATAGCAGGAAGAGGAGAGAGCTGCACCAGCATTTTGCTTCTACCTTTTCCAGGTCCAAGATTTAAAGCTTTATGGTGAAGAAAATCAAGGTGACAGATGCAAAGAGACAGTAAATTACTGACACACTCTTCTTCAGTCAAGCTTTGAAGTGCTAAAGAATTCAGACCAAATCTCAGGCATGAAAGCTTTGTGAGAGGCAAGCTGCAATTTACTAGGCCAGTGAAATGTAACAGATATATTTTAACAGAATGTATTTTTTCAAATCTTGGAATTTGGGACAAGAAAAAAAATTTGAAAACAGTAAATGTTTTTGACCTCTGCAATGTTTATGTTTTTTGGTTTTACTGTTGTTATCAGTATGCAGTTGCAATCCCTACAACTTGCACTTCTTCTAACCTTCCAGACAGACTATAAATATTTAACAGTTCTTGCAAGTTGATTTACATAGTTGTTACTGGGTAAATAATACCTCACTTTTGAAAAATGTATGCACGAATATAGCGCAGTGTAAATAATTAATCAAATCTAATAACAGGAAAATAATAACAAGGAGAAAATGCTAGTTTTCAGAAGACATACTGTCATCTTTAGACAAATTTTTTTGAAACACTTGTCTTTTATTTTCTATCATTATTTCTTTCTTTCTTCCTTCCTGTTTTCTTCCTCTAATGAATTCGTGATTGTTATCATCATAGCATCAATTCCAATCAGAATTTTTCTTCCTTAACTGTTTTTTGTACACTATAAGTAAAAATCAGATCCATTAAGAATATTTGCTGATGTTTCATGTGTCAATCTGAGTAATTAATTCTAATAGGAACTCAGATCCTGCAACAGGATCACAGATGGAAGATTTTCTTTGAAGTGGCGCCGAAGTCAGCATAGATAGTTGCCAGTTCATGGATCTGTACAATTTGATCCAGGTTGTGGAGCCACCAGCAAATTCACCAGAGGAGTCATCTAGCTCTGAGTCAAGCACAGAAGTGTAAAATTAATTATTAACTTTGCCCAACAATATTAACACATAGACAGATCTTTGGAAATGTCTGGGGCAGTCCATGTTGCAGGAGCTGCCACATCCCTCTGTCTCCCACTGTAAGCAGCATCATAGGAATATCTGTCTTTGTGCACGATGCTTGCAGAGCTCTTGTTTGAAAACCCAGCAAGTGGTGCTTGAGGTCATTGCCTGAAGTGCAGAAGAATCATACAGTTTGATAGATAAGGTGAAAATAGAAGAGTCATGAAAAGAAAATAACTGTCATGAATAGTCATGGAAAGATAATAAGCAGGAAAGGGAGAGTCACTAGAGTTCTGACAGGGCTAAGGCCATGTCCTGTGTAAGATGCCTTGCTAACAACCTTCTAAATTAATAGATGAGAGAGACAACTGTGTCTATCAAAGAAAGGACAGAGTAGCTCTCAAGACAGTAAAAATGGAGTCTGAAATATCTTCAGCCATGTTGCTAGGTAAGAAAGAACACATTTTAGGGAAGTTATGCAACTGCTTCTAGAGAGATCACAGAAGTCTAAGCCAACTTAAATATGAGTTCAGAAGGGAAGTTTCATATAGCTCTACCAATGAGTGTGACTGTCTATATTTCAGCTTATAGTTTTTATGCTTATTAGTATTTTTTTTCAGCTAGATAATTCTTTTGCTCTTAGAAATCTATTTAGACTCTTTCCTATGAAACTTGCTGAACAGCTTGGATGAAAAAAATATTTTTAAAATAAGACACTATCCTACACATCTTGGTAGAAGCTACTAAAGAGTTAACAATTATTTTTCCAAACTAGATTTCCAGAAATATGTAAAGGAATAAATTTCTCCTTTGTCTAGTTCACATCAGAGAATTTACCCTCATCTAAATCAAGTTTCACAGACTTCTCTTGAGGAGATGCATTAAATCCTATGCTGTTCTTGGACAGTTCATAGGATGGAATCATTGAATATCTTGAGTTGGAAGGTACCCATAAGGATCACCAAAGTTCTTCTTCTACTTCACTGTTTTCTATTTTCATGAAAAAAAGAATTTAAAACCCCTTCTTTTTTAGGCTTTTGTTTTCTTTCTGGTGCAAAACAAAGCAATTTGAAAAATCACATAGAATTTTCTCTGTGACACCTTCTTTCCCATATGATTACTATGGTACTCCTAATAACGACCAAGTGAAAGTCATTACCTCACTGTTAGCTCAGCTGGAAGGTGACACCTTCAAGGCAGGACAGATCTAGCTGAGATGGTAGCATGAGTCACAACTGCCCTACTATTTCTATTCAACAACTGATGGAATGAGAGGACACAGTCTTAAGCTGCAGCAAGGAAAATTTGGGTTGGATATCAGGAAAAAGTTTTTTGCAGAAAGGGTGGTAAAGAACTGGAATTGTCTGCCTGGGGTAGTGGTGTTTAAAGAGAGATTGGATGTGGCACTCAGTGCCATGGTTTAGTTGAGGTGTTAGGGCTGGGTTGGACTCGATGACCTTGAAGGTCTCTTCCAACCCAGTGATTCTGTGACTTGTGTCCCTTCACAATTTTTCTGAATTCCTTAAAGAATATCCTCTAATAATCAATGAAAAGTTGTGACTTTTACATTTTAAGAGGAAACAGTGTTTGAGCAACACTCAAAAGGCATGTGATTTGGATCCACACTTTGCAGTCAGAGTTAAAACTCCTCTTCCTTCCTTCTTTCAGGAGCTGCTATGGACAGAGATGAGCTCTCTGTCAGTTTCCTAAAAATATTTTCATTAATGAGATGTGCTGAATCTGCCATAGACCCACAAAATTTCCAGAGAAATTTTTCTGTGGTGTTGGATAGCAAATATGTTAGTGCCAGTGCTCTACTAGTAAATTAAATAATGGCACATAACATTCCCATGCACTAATTCAGTCATCCAAACTAGTAAATTGATAGAACAATCATTATCCTGATTCAGGTCAATTAGAAACCTCTCAAAAGACTCCTGAGCATTGGTAAGGATTTAGTATAGGCAAACATATCCCAGAAATGCATGGACCTATTTCCAGGATTTCCAAGGCAGCCCAGAAATCTCTGTCTCATATTTTCAAGCCTCATTGAAAATCTTTAAGAGTTGATTTGGGGGTTGTGTTTTGTTTTCCTTTTTTGTTGGTTTGGTTTTTTTCCTTGTTTTGTTTTTTTGGTTTTTTTTTTTTTTTGTTTTGTTTTTGGTTTTGTGGTTTGTTTTTTTTTTGGCTTTTTGTTGTTGGTTTGGTTTGGTTTGGTTGTTTTTGAAAGAATAATTTGGTGCAATAACATGCCTCCTGAAACTATAATATAGATTCATAAACTCTGTAAATTTCAACCTCATCTTCTTGGCTTCCTGGTCTTCTGTTCCCAAAAAACTCTAGATATAGCCATGCCTAAATTTTGTCTAATTTAAATTTAAAATTTCTCTCCATAACAAGTCTTTCAATTTGCATCTGAGCTTGCATTATCTGTAATGTCAGCAGAATGGAATAATATGTTTACAGTTAACAATTAAAAGGGAAGCTTTCAAACCTCATTGCATTATGATGTTTTATGGCAACACCTGCATTCCGCTAGCATGTGCTAGAAGCCAAAACTAAATTATTTCAGGGTATGGTCAGTGAATCAGAATTTTTCTGCTTAGAAGAAGGAAATCATATGGATACAATCATAATCTGAAGTCAGGGTATTCATATCTGGGTTTGTATCAAAAATATTTTCCTTATTTTTCATAGTATTTTTCACTATATTGTTGCTATATAGAAGATCTAAACAAACAATAAGGAAACCAAGCAATCGTTGTAACTATGTACATATTACTCCAATGTGAACAAAGTGATGACAGCTGAAATAATGCTTTCCCATGGCTTTGTTATTCATTTTTAGTAACATGGCCCTTGTGGCCTTTGTAGAAATGTGGCACAGACCCCTATTGTTAGGGGGGCCTCCTTTCTAACCAGTGTTTTAAAGTGTACATATTAGGGATTTTTCTGTTATAATGAAATGTTTTCCCAAATACTACCTTAAATGCTGTGCTTTAGTTATGTTTTTGTAAAGCATTTAGTTGCAAATGGCTATAGAGAAAGTAAAGCTTTCCCATAATGGTAAAAACCTCAGCACAGACACACCACTTAGTGTTTGAAGACTTGAGATTCAAAATGCACTGGTTTTGAAATATGGATATGTCAGAGATAAATGTTTAAGACCTATAGACACACCAACTTAGTGGTGTTTTCACACCTCCAATGTTCTCACATGTCAGAGAAGTCTTATCAAATAAGAGATACTAGAGTGTAGCATGAATTGAGATGTCTGAGCAGTAAAAGCTTTATCCTTATACTTCCTGGGTGAAACTGGCTGAACTCAGCTTTTAATCAAGAAATTTGTCTTTGTTTTTAACAGAGTTTGAGCTTGACTCACCCATTTTTACTCCCTGTGGAAAAAAAAAGAGGAATAAAATGTTGATGAAGGAGAGGAAATTAGCTTGCTTAGCAAGGCGTGAGGTATTCTCTCCCCACACAGGAGGTTATTGAAGGGTAGTGAACTAAGTCTGTGTGGAAGGTTCCAGTGTGGTTTTGTAAGAGCTCCCATAAGGATGGTAATGTAACCCTGCACTGAATTGCACCATGTTTCAGATGAGCTGTGCTGCAGCTCCCAATGGGAAGGACCTCAATTACAAGGTCACGCTGCAAAGCTGAGCCACCAAAAATGACACCAACTCCATGGCTCCCTGCCAGTCTTTAAAAATCAAAAAGGAAGCAAACTTGTCTGATGTTCCAAAGATCATGATCCTGACCAATATCTGAATAAATTTATAACACATATAATGAATACATGAATTTATAACATTTTAATTTAGCTAGTATATTCCACTTGAGTACCAGAGTTTTAAAATTTAGCATGAGGAGAGCAAAGACAATTCAAGAAAATAGACATATAAATTTAGCCCTGGTAAATAAACAAATTACTGGGGTTTCAGTTACTCATCAGTTTAACTGCACTTCTCTAATTCATTTGGCTGGATCAACTCTAGGGAATTGCTGAACAAAGTCAGAGAGAGGAAAATGTTATTTCACAGAGTGCCTTGTGATGTACCTAATAAATCCAGTACTGCAGCTTGACTGTTTGCTGATGACAACAGGCCTTGCCTTCGATGTCATGACCCCTGATGGGCTAAGGGGCATGACTCTCAAAGGGTTAATCTTTTCCACCTGTTGCTGACCACAGAGCAAGCTCTCCTGGCAGGTCTCCTACCAGGAGAATGTGGCCCCTGACCTTTGTGGGAGTGGAACTCTGCAGTAAAGGCTCTTCCTAACAAGCACTGCAATCTGGAGCTCTCACCCCAGATCTCGGGTGGCTGACTCCAGTGGTAAAACAAGCTGTGAACCAGCAACCTGTGCACTGAAAGGCAAGGGTAAAGATGGGGCACAACCCCCAAAATATCTCAATCAGCTCACTGTGAGGGTTACCATGGGCTACATATACTGTGTCATTGGTTTGGGCTCTGCCTTATGAAAATATTAGAAGAACTCAATCTGAGACAACAAATATAATAACTAGAAAAGTCAAGAATATTGAAATTCAGATGGAATTTCAGTCAAAAGCAAGCTTTGTATGTCAAAGCTGTTGCTCTCCTGAGTCAGTACAACTGTTCTGATCTATTAGATGCAAGCACACATAAAAAGCAAAGGCATAAGACTATTCTCACAACGTAGCCACTATAAATATAGGGAATGTATCCTGAAGATTCAAGGCATATTTATGAAACCTAAATTCTTTTTCTTCCCTTGTGATTAATTTGAATCTGAATCGTACCCACCTGGGAAGAGAGTTCCTCAAACACCATTAATACTTTGCTTATGAGAAACTGATGCAAGAGCATCTCTGACATCTGCTAAGTTTTCATTCTTATGCTCTTTGCTGCTTTTCTACTCAACCACTTTGCCTATTTGAGCTTTTCCTTCCTGTGAAGACGTTTTTGCCAAGTTTCCTTGCTGGCCACAAGAAAGATCCTGTAGAAACACCTCTGTAAGATTCTTTCATCAGACTGCCTACCTGGAGAAACATTGTACCTATATTTACAGCATAAGCCTTGGATTTCTTAAGTCTACCAGGCACTGCAGCCTGCAAGTGACCTTGGTCAAAACACTCCAGCTACACCCTTAAAAGTACTTTAGTGTTCTAATGCCTCCTCTATGTTGCCATGTGGTAGAAGTCTCAGCTCTGAGTCAGAACTATATGTGTATGAATTAAGATACCAATGTCAATACAGTTGGGGAATTTAAATCTTGAATTAGGAAGTTGTGAAATGCAAAGGGAAGGATGTGTAAAATAACCTGTCTGGTCAGATACCCCTTCTATGGTGAGAGGGGCCTAACTGTTGGAACTTTGTCCATGAATTAGCCTTCAAAGGCAGCTTCTTGATTCCAATATGTAGGAAGCAGCAGTAATATCACAGAAAAGTACATATTCCCAGCAAGCTGGGCCCAAGCTCCCAATATTTGAATCAGGACATGCAGCATTAAGAAACACATATTTGAAGATTAATACTCTCTCTACAGATCTTTGAATGTTTACTTGTAGTAGTGATGTTATTTGGGGTTTGCCTTTTTTCCTTTATATTTGCCTTTTTTCTCTGTATTCTTCGCACCTACATTTATAACTCTGCCATCTATTGTATTAGCATCTAGTTTTCCTAGTACTTTTCTGTGGCATTTTCCTAATCAAAAAGACAAAACAAATTCCAGAGCTCCAAGCCCTGGGACGTACAAGACCTTTATCCTATCTTGGTTCTACCTGGGAACCAAGGCTGAGAACAACTCTCAGAGATACATTCTCATGGACAAAGTACAACTAGTGCTGAAGGGGGGCTCCAGAGAAGGGGCTTGGCCTGGGGGAAATTGCATCACCACTTGTCCTCCTAATTGGTGCTTTTTATCAATTATGCTAATTTCCTAAAATCTATAAAAATGTACTCACCCCTGCCTGAGAAGGGTGGGCTTTTGTGGACACATCTCCATAACTGCTCTTAAAGGCCTTCAAATAAAGATCCCCTTCTGTATTCCCTCCTTACTAAAATTATCCCGAGTTTCATTTCCAGGTTGATAAAAACTCAATAGTAGGGGCCTGAATGTCCATCTGCTGGTGAGCCACCGTACTGATAAGCCATGTACTGCAACCCAGAAGCTTGCTTTCTCTGGAGCCTAAATGTAAGACTCTTCATGGAATGTTATAGCTCAGTCTAACATACCTTTTTCCTAACCCACACACTTGTTCTAACCCACACACTTGTTCATCTGCCCTGTCCTTCCTTCCCTCAGTACTTGTCTATACGCATAAATGCTAAATCCATAAATTGCTTAAGGAAATCCCGTCACCAAGGGAACTTAGAAAGGAATATGTGGGTACAAGACAATGAACCATTGGAGTTTTGTTATTTATTACCCTCCTGCTGCCCTTATGCCAGGCTCTGCTTCCTTGCATGCACAGGCCTTCTCTGATTCTGGCAGCCTGGCTGCTTGTGCAGGCAGCACAGCTGTCCTCCAGTGGAGTTCTACCTGGGAATCTGATGGAAGCAAGATCAGGATCAGACACTGAAAAACACGGGCATTGACACTCAAGTGAAGAAATCAATTATTCAATTAATGTGCTAATATGACAAATTTCATATTTCAAACTATGCTTTTCTCATAATAACATTATTTGTTTCTTGTTTTTCACCCAGGCTTTCAAAGAGAGAATTGGATTTATTTCTTTTGTATCTTGTGGGGCTTTACTATCAGATGCTGATTCAGATTCCAAAACTGACCATCAGTAGCGACATATTAGGAAAGTTCTTGCCATTTTTTTGCATTATTAATTGCAAAATATTTTGAAAAATTGCAAAAAGTTGCAAATTATTCCAAATTAATAAATTATTTCAAATAATGCAATATTAATTGCCATTTATTTTAAAAAAGCAAATAAATTCCTATGGAAAATTCACTACACATTCCTTTAGAAGCCTTCAAATATTTCCTACTTCAGACAGCATTTTCTGTACATCTTTTTAGGGCCCCATAAAACTTGCTTGTGTACATATTTCTATAGAAATCAAGTGACCATTCTTTCCATATGTCTGGTGTTCCACAAAACAGAGAAAGCTTTATTTCTGGTTAGCTCTGTCAGGTTGGACTTATCTTCTTTAGGTTAGTGATCAATTGTGTCAACATCTCTGTAAGTGGACGTGGTGTTAAATAAGAGACTGGTCAGCTATAAATTAACTGGAGCCCTACAGGACTTCCTGAAAGGCACATGAAGAAGTAATTGGGCTTCATGTTGTCCTGTGTGACTTCTGGGCATTCATCACTAATGGACCATGCAAGAGGGTTAGGGCTGTGATTTGCTGAAACCTACCTCAGAATGAACATTGGAGAACTAGAGAGAGGGAAGGGCAGAATAATGTGGAGATGACTTCTTTCAATTCTTTTAAAGCCTGATTATTCTGCAGGGTACTTATTCTGCAGAGGGAAGAGAAGAGCAGAATAGCAAAGTGCACTGGTGGGTAAAAGGAGAAGAAAGTTAGACTTTTCAATGATAAATGTTGGGGCTTTTGCTGTGATGACTATAACCGAACAGAAACCACTAAAGTAATGAAGAGGCAGAAAATTTTACTTTGTAGAGGACAAACAATGTCTAACTTACACTTTACATATACAAACATTTTCAATCCTTGACATTCAGATTTACCTATTTAGTTATGATTGCAAATCGACCCTGGAGCTTTCTCTCGCATGTTACAACCATTTAAACAAAAATCTAACTGGGCCGATGAATCCAGTTGCAGAGATACACAAGATAGCACTAATGCATGTTGGGAAGGCAAGTATCAGGTATAGTCACCAGCTCTAATCTAAAATGTATAATAATCTAAAAGCATTTGCCTGCAACAGCTCCTAGCATTTTTTGTCTTTGAAAATAAACAAAGAAATACTGCTTCCACATGTGGGATGTGGGGTGGAGGAGGGATGGCTCTATGCTTTATGACCTATACATCACAATTTGGGAATTGGCTGTTATTTTCTGATAATCTCTCAACCCACAGTCTGTTTGTATCCACCAAAAGTTCTGAAGTAGCTGCCCACAAAGATTTGAACACAGTGGTGATTAGAGTAATTCTAAAACAAGTTTCTGTGACAGAATTTAAACCCCATATGGTGACTAAGGACTTGCAACATGCTACACACAGATGTTTCCAGCTCTTGCAAAGAAAGGGCATTTGGTTTATGAAAAACAAGGTTTTTCCGCATCATTTGCAAAATGTAAATGTCAAAGATGTCTCTGAAATATAGAAATTCTATATCACATAGAAAAAAATTTTCTATGTCTTTCTTTTCAAAAATTTGCAAAATTTTATGTTCAATTAGAAAACTAAACTGTTATACTTTGGGGAAGGAAATATCTATGCCAAACAATATTTGGAATATTTCTTTGTAGCCAATACTCTCTCACACATACACACACTAAATCCATTTGTCCCAGCTCAAGTTTTAGGAAATGTATGTTAGGCCAGGATGGGGAAATGTGAAATCAGGACATCCATAATACCAAATACAAGACATGGATCAATTGCTAGCTTCACACTCAGGTTTGCAGATAATTAGCAGTTTGGTATGTAATGATGAAACTTCCCTCTGGAGGTTTCTAGATTATATAGATTTACAACATATGGATTGCTTTACAGTCCAATGACTCCAAAATGCTCCATGCAGATAGTATGCCTGCGATGAAAAGGCAAAGCGTTAAGCAAAAGGATCTTCCTTTTATGGTAAAATTTTGGTATGCAGGCAAATACTCTTTTTCAATTACATACACTTTTCAAATTGAATTATAATATTACAAAAAACCCCCCGACAAAACAATGAAACAACAAAACAACCATTTTGATAGTTTCTTTATTAAAAACCCCAAACAACTAATTGTAATTGAGGGTAATTTGATTTCATGTCAGCCTTCTGACATATTCTAATTCTACTAATTTCATATATTGCAGAGAATAAACAGAATTTACTGTAAATCTTCTCTGCAATGGTGTATATATATATTTTAACTTACCTAGCAATAAGACTTTATGGAAGACATTTTATATATTATTGACTCTGATAAGAAACATTTTATTGTTACTGGTAACTTCATTTTTATCGTACCATTTGTGATAATGTAATGTGAGATACATTAAAGTAGGTTATGGGAGAAAACCTAGCTCTGAACTATGCTGTAATTGCAGTGTTCTTATGACCTTGCTGTTCTGAGGCCAGCCAGAGGTAATCCTTTTCCTTGCCAACTCAGCTAAATTCTACTGATTTTGGGTGTGTCCTGAGGTGTGAGGCAGTTTGTGGGCTACTGGGTTTGTCCTCGCTTTTCTGCTACCTGCAGCCAGCATTCAAGGACACTAGGTAAATATTTCACTTTTTTAATCTTGTGTTCTGTTTCCTTTCCTTATAGCACTGTGTCAGAACATCATGTTAACAACTGCTTGTGTTATTTTTCTGCTCTGAACTGTCAGTTAATCTCATAAATCTCAGTCTACTTAGACACTGTCACCTTTTCTTCTCAGTCTCACTGATCTTTGTCATCATATTGTGCACTTCTAAGGGTCAGGCACATCAAAAGCTGACATACAAGGGATGTTTCAAAGCACCACGAACAACAGAAAACTATAACACATTTTACTGTGGAAAATGCAACAAGGGGGGCTGTGTCCTATGCCCAGGAGTCCGATGGTACACCTGAGGAAATCTCTTACCTCAAAATCAGAGGTAAACTGGCTGAGATTTTCATTGCCCAGTATGATGAGTCCCTTGTCTTGATTGATGTCTCAACATCTATTCCAACACCAAGAAATTATAAAAATAAGACAAGTTTATCAATAATAACAATAAAGATTAAAATAATAAATATTATGGCAAAGATGGACACTGATGTAAAATGTACTGATAGGGTAGGAAGAACTGAGCAACTGGGTAGTCTCATCCAAGGCACATGATTGGGAACATGCAAACATGGCACCATGGTACTGATGGAATGGGACATGTTTTCAACTAAGAAAAGCTCATTTTCTGAGCATTTTTTACTCTGATTTTCAGTGTCTGTATAACCAGAGAGACGCCTTTCTTTCCTGCAACACTGGAATAACTGATATATCACTGTCTCTGACAAAATGAAATATTTATAGAGAACATCCACAGAATATCTGAGGACTTTCTGTCTATGAAAGATGAGATCACAGACATCACCATTTCTCTTTCCCTTCTCTTCAGTTATTCACCTATTTCTGCATACCAACCTAGTGAAAATGCTACAAATGTAGCCAAGCTGAGAATTGAAATCTGTTGATATTTTGGTGAGCTAGAAAAAGAAATGTTTCTCATTTGAGCTAATAGGTAACAAAATACTATTGGGGTATTAGCCTGACTGCAGAAGAGAAAGCAAATATTGACAACATGCTCAATAAGAACAAAAGAAGCAAACAAATAACTTCAAGCAAATATAACTAAAAAGCCTTATGAAGTAATAAATCTATTGGAGGATTTTTGATATATTTGTTATAAGACTATTTCTTTCTAGTAATTCAGAATATTTTTCAGCTACAGAATGACCAACATTGCAAGACCTACATGAAAATAAAGTAACATATATCTGGGATTTTTTGCAACAAAGCTGTAGATAATTCAAATAAATGAAGACAGACTTTGTAAATACAATGTACATTTGTGCTTCTTAGGTATGAGATGCCACAGCTACCTGTGGCAGTTCAAATCTTTCTGAATTAAAAATACCAAACAATCAAGTTCTGCTGACTTCTATCAGTTTCTCAGATTATGATAGATTTTACAAGTGTTATCAACTAAATCTGATTCCACATTCTGTTATCCAGTATTTATTAAAGCTGCAGGCTGATCCTATCACCCTGTTTGGTTGAGTAATCCTAATTCCTCTAAGAACTTCTATTGATATCTTGTAAATAGGATTTATAAAATAAACCCCAGGGCATGTAAGAAAATTGATAATATGCTTGCCTATAAAGGAAAAACTAAAAACATTATCAAGAGTAGACTTGCTTGTCTTTCTGCTTTCCTTGCAATGGGAAATGAAGATGCAAATATGTTCTTTCCTTAAGGGGTTATTGTTGCTGCACAATGTGCAGAACATGGGTATTTAGAAACTGCTTGGAACGTCAGTGAGAGAGAATAGACAGTAGAACCAAACCAGTTCATGCACATATTTCTGTCTAGCATCCACCAAATATTTTTCATTATGTCTTACCATGTGCTACAGTACTACATTTTCACAGGTGATCATCCATCTTCACATTACATTCCTGAAGTGGATACAGACCAGGATCTCATCACAGGTCAGGGAAGATGAAGAAGATTAAAGGAGAAGATACCTTTAATAAAACCCATTCTTTAAAGA
Source organism: Cettia cetti (assembly GCA_013401135.1). NCBI lineage: Eukaryota > Metazoa > Chordata > Aves > Passeriformes > Sylviidae > Cettia > Cettia cetti. The sequence goes on along the minus strand of VZUI01048050.1, from coordinate 778 downwards.
TCTTCCTGATCATATGTAGTTTCAACGAAAACAAAAACAGATCAATTATATTTAAAATAGAAAAAAGAATTTTAAAAAAATCCTAAATTGGAAAGAAGCAAATTTTGTTTCTCTAAGTAAATTCCATGTCTATTAGATACCTAATGGACTAGGTACTTATTACAAATCTACAGATCAGTTTTCAAGAATGCAGTAGATATAGTTTGTTCCAGTTCTAGTTCTCTACAATGTCAAACTTATATCTAAGAGTCTATGCCTTCAAAGCTGTCTATTTGCTAAGCATTGGAAACAAAATGAGTTTAGCATGTCAGTCTTGCTTAAATTTAGAAGTTAAGTATCTCAAATCATACTACTGAATCCAATTTTCAATCTCTCTGTTCTTTTGTTCCCTGTCAAAAATAAAGCTAATACTGTCCCTATCTTCTATCCACATACAATTCTTCAAAGGATTTTTCTCCTTTTTTTTTTTTTTTTGCATCTCCCAGATCATCTGGGACATCTAAATATGATCAAAACTTTCATGTCATGGGGTAAGCTTTTAACAGCTTCCTTATGACCCCATAAAATTATTCTTTTTTTTTTTTTTTTTTGTATTTTTTTGTATTTTTGTATTTTTTGTAGGCACTCCTTTCAGTGCCAAAATGTAAAAACAGGTAAGAGAGATGATCCAAGTTTAGCAAGTTTATAGTGCTGTGTGGTATAGGGGAAGGGGAAGGGGAAGGGGAAGGGGAAGGGGAAGGGGAAGGGGAAGGGGAAGGGGAAGGGGAAGGGGAAGGGG